>VCJN01003282.1:0-113523 GCA_006384855.1 Tetraselmis striata | reverse complement strand
GGAGGATGGCGCCCAGCCAGGGGGAGCGAAGTATCAGCACGAAAATGCCTCTACCCGGGCGAAGTAAAACAATCGGCAGGCAGAGGCGGGTGACTGCGCGGCGCCTGGGCGAGGGCGAGGGGGGGTGGGGGGGGGGTTCACTTGTCGCGCGCTGTCCGGCAGCGGCCTGAGCCCGATGGACGCTGCCAGCAGGCGGTGCACCGTGACGTCCGCGTAGCGCCGGATGGGGGAGGTGAAGTGCGTGTAGGTGGGCGCCGCCAAGCCTGCCAAGACCCAGGCGGCGCGTTCACGTGGCCAGCGTCAGCAAACAAACCGCGGTGGCATTCTTCCGCCGGTAGGCTGGGAGACAGCCCAGCCGACCCCGCCCCCGCATCAGGGACTCCGCTGCCACCGCATCAGCGCTTTCCGCTACTCCAGGTCCTCCTCTACCCGTGCTGTCAGTGTGTATCTGCCCGCCATCCCGGAAGAGTTTCCTCAACAAGTATTGTGCAGATCCGCGGAGACGGCGCCCGTTACGCCTCGTTACTCCTTTGCCACCCGGTATGGTGTCCTGTGGCATGTCTTACGTATACATGCCCATGGACATCGCACAAAACACCTTATTATTCATCACATAATATGGTCAATACATGACCGGACATTTATCCTAATATCGCTACGAGCCCGAACACTCCCAGCCGATACATATTCACTGCTCGTGTATTAACGGCTGCTGCGTAAGCGCCTGTGGCGGCGGCGTTGACGGGCATCAGTACCGCGGTGCGAAGGGGCGGCACGCAAGCACGCCGTCTCCTAGCACCTCCCGTTTGAAGCAGTAACATGGCCTCCCCCGTCCAAGTACAATGGCGCATTTGAGAGCAGGGGTGGCTGGACGAACCGTAGTGGTGGAACTCTGGCGCGGCCAGGTCACCCGAGCAGAAGTAGAGCGCCTGCGCACATTGCCATGCGAGGGAGCAGGCAGTGCGCTAAGTTAGCTGCGCCGAGAGGAACGGGAGATGGGATGAAGCGGCCGGGGAGGGGGGGGGGGGGGGGGGGACCTGCGTCATGCAGCGCGTGGTCATGATGCGGATGAGCTTGTTGAAGTACCCGTCGTTCGCGCGCACCGCGCGGTCCAGGGAGTCCGCCAGCGCCTGAAGGCAGCGGCCCATCCAAATCAGGGGCGGGCCGGTCACGAGCCTGCCTAGGGCATCCCGCCCGCCCGGTTGCAGCATACATTGGAGGTTCACGGTGACGCTGAGTAGGTGAATGGGGCAGATGGGGCTGCCAATGGGTGCAGCAGGCTGTCATGCGAGCTGGTGCGGTGGAAAGTACTGGGCCTCGTGCTTGGGCATTGCCGGAGTTAGGGGAGGGGGGGGGTGCCTTGGAGCTGCTGGTGTCGATGGCGATGCCGGCGGCCGCGGCGGCGCGCAGGAGCGGCTCAAACTGCCGCGGCGCAGGCGTGGCGTGGCGGCGGAGGACGGCCAGGCTCGGGAAGCACTGCCCCACGAGAGGAGAGTAGAAGGGGGGGGAGGGGGCAGCGACGATCAGTCAGCCGGCTATCGCTCAGCCGTACGAGTGATGCAGGCAGGCAGGCAGGCAGCGGGGAATGAGCACGGTTTGGGTTCGCTATATATATATATTATTAGTTGTTTATATGTATTTGTTGCTATAGGACTATCGTTTTATACAGGTGTTGCGGCCGCTTTGCGAAGAAGGAAACCATAATCATCTGAAAGTATAACAGAATCATCCACGAATAAATCAAGGAATCTCCGACCCAATGGTGCGAAACGATTTATCATTTTTGTGAACCGCGAACCCAATCAAATGCTTCGACTACGTTGCGACCGCCACGGAGACGTTGGCTGTCGCACCTGCACGATCTTTTCCGCAACCGCCACATTGGCCAGCAACATCATCTCCTCCACCATCTGGTTGGTCTCCCGCACCTACAGCGCCCCGGCAGCGGTAGCTGGAGTCGCACGTCAATATAGTAAAGCAAATATAGGCAAGCGGCTCTGCGCAATTCGCAATTCGCAATTCGCAGGAGTCCCGGTGTTGCCATCCATCGCGGCCGGGCGCAGTCACCTGGGTACATGCCCACATCCAGTTGGGTCCAGCGTCTCCGCCTCCAGCTGGAACTTGACCTCGGGGACGCGAGCTGCAGCGCGCCGGCCTTGCATTCTGCGCGCGCAGCACGCGCGCCACCGCCAGCAGCCGGCGCAGGCCCAGCGTGATGTCGTCGTGCGCCTGGGGATCGTCGATGCGGCTTGCGCCTCTTGTTAGGACAGCGCGGCGCGCGAGCGGATGACAGCCTGGCGGGGAAGGGAAAGGGGGGGTGGGGGGCAGCAAGGTAGAAGAGCGGTCTGTCACCTCAGCATGCTCTACTTTTGCGATGCGAACCCAAACTCGGTCGGCTCGCGGAAATAAGTACAACAGTTGTGCAAACTCTGTGACCCCTCGGGACCACCCGAAATGCATGTAGTAAGTACATACATACAAGTACTAAATGTTCGAAATGATACTATCTGTATACCCGTAGTCGAGAGAGAGAGATAGAGAGATACAGGGCGAGACGCTGATTAAAATAAGTTCGCTCGCAGGGTCGATATCGCGGGTCAATAATCTTAACGACCTCTCGACGATAGGCTGGACGAAAAGCCAGCAGGATGTGGGAACACGGGACAATATTTGACAAAAGTTATGAGGGAATTGAAGTCATGATCGAAAACATAGAAGACGACATGATTTCGTCGGGCGCACCTTCGTGAAGTGCGTGTGCACGACCTCGACGCCCGAGGCGCCCGATCCCGGGGGTGTCACCTCCCAGGTGACAGAGAAGGTTAGCCGCTCCACGTCGGCTCGCAGGGAGCAGATGTCCTCCGTCAGCGCCTTGGGCAGGCATGTCGATGCGGCGGTCGACCAGGTACACCGAAGTCCCGCGCCGTGCCGCCTCTAGGTCCATGGCGCTATCCGGCTACCGTGGTTTGCGACGACCGCGCCCGGCCGGGGAATTGAACGAGACGCGGGGGAAAGAGGCGACGGCGGGAGGGGTGTCTCAGTGTGCGCCGAAAAAATCATCATTGGACCTTCCGATTGGTCTCTTATCTCGAAGCGAGGGGCCGAGATCCCAGCATTCCATCAAATTATCGCGGAGGAGCGAGCTCGATTATCGGCGAACTACAGCAACGAGAGGGGGTATAGTGCGGCCACCTCCATGAAGCGTGTCACGTCCGCGATGTGCACGCCGAGCTCCCAGTTGCCGTTGGGCAGCTCGCGGGCGTGCAGCGCGTCGTCGATGTCCTTGCAGCCGGGCGGGTCCACGCTGCACACGCAGATATTCGCGCATGTCCTCGCGCCCCGCCTCAGCGCGGTCCTCCTGCGGTGGGCAAGGTGGCGCCCGGAGGGTTGGAAGCTGCTCGCGGTGCGGGGAAAGCGTATACAGCATTGAGGAAAGCGGATGAGGGGGCATTGCGTGAAAGTAATATCGATTAGTAGGTAGATGTCGTGCTATATGCGCGATATTGCTAACGTGATGATTAGCACTACCAGGCGACGGAGGGGGGGGGGGGGGGGGGGCGCAGCACCTCGCTGACGGTCCACGGTAGGCGCGGCACGCATTCGTAGACGGCAGGCGTGAAGGGCTCGTGGTTAATGTCGTTCTCGATCAGCAGCACGTCCGTCTCGGTGGCCTTTGTCGCCAATGAGGCCCAGGTGCGCACGTAGTGGCCCGCGGGTACGCACTGTCCACGTTCCCAGCGGTCGACAGCCACAACGAGCCGCTTGTCCATCAGGTTGTCCGCCTGCGCCGCAGCGGGCGGCGGTTCGTGTCAGCGGCATTTCTAGGCGCTTCGGCTTTGGGCACCGCGAGACCCCGAATCTGACAGCGGCCTGAAGTGGTTCATTTTCGTCCCGCCGACCGAAACTAAGTATCGCATCATACGCCTCTGCTAACTACCCGTGTACGTATACAGAGGAATTTTCCTATACTGTAATATATCCAACCTACGTGCCGCGTACCCGTATTTATACGTCAACTGAACCCTCCATCTGCTTACGATACCTCCCCACGCCGAATCCGTGTAGAGCAGAGCCCGGCTGCCGTTCGTCAATTGTCTCCCCGTGTTCATGCGATCGGACAACTTGAGCACCATCGAGTGCCAATTACCAAGTGATAAGATATATAACGTGAAAAGACATCGCCCCAGGTTGCTTTCCACCGAGCGGATATACGGAATGTTAATAATGAGACGGACAAGGAAGTTTCCGAGGCCACTGCTGAAACGCGGGGAGAGGGGAGGGAGAGAAGGGGGCAAAATATCGGAAGGTGAGAGGGGGGGGACATGCCTGGCGGGTTTGAATCCTGATACGCGGCAGCCGCTTGTCCACCGGCACAAACAGCAGGTTGTGGAGCCCGGGACGGTGGCTTTTGGGGTCCAGCGCGCCGCAGTAGCCGCGCTGCCGCCAGGCGCGGCGGAGGATGCCCACCACGCGCCCCGCCGGCCGCCGCCCTGGCTCGGCCGCCGCCTCCTCTGTGCCGGGCGCCGTCTGCCCAGCAAAGCCTAGCCTCAGACAGGAGCTCGGGCTCATGCCCCCCCCGCTTCCCCCCCCGGCCTGCCCAATCCCCTCCCCGCTACTGCTTCTTCCGGCGACCACAAAAGTTCTCAGACAAGCAGCAATATCATGTAGCAGCTGTATCATAACGCACTAAACTACTTACCATGCATGTCCGCTGTTAGGGTTTTTAGTTAATGTCAGGGTTTAAAACCCTTAGCCTTAAATACACACTGTAACCGACAGGGATACGAGTGCGCGCATTTCTGAAGCGTTGTGCTGTTTCTCAATTGCACAGAACCGCGTGCATGCTTCTCGCCGAGGCGCATTCCGAGACACGCGGCGGTCCCGCACCTGCGTGACCACCTCCGCGCCGGTGCTGGCCTCCACGTCCTCCGCGCTCTCCTCCTCCTCCCCAGCCCCTTGGCAAGGGGGCACCGCGCCGCCGTCTGGCTGCCACTCCGCCTCCGGCAGCAGCTCCACCGCCACCACGTCGCCTGCGCAGCGCAGCCATAATGGCACCAAGGCAGCAGATGCAGCGCCACACCAGCTCAACACCCAACACCGGCGACATTGCCCGATCCTGTTGAGCCGCCTGCGACCTCCCAACCTGCCTACGAAGTCAACAGCTGTCAATATAGCCTAAAACCCTAAAAACATGAGATGGCTGGAGTTTGGGGTTTATACCCTAACGGATTTACGCATCAAATGGCCTCGTAATCCTGGTTTCTGATATCCTAGCCGAAGGAACATGACACACAGGTAGTTGCATACAGCATGTCTATGTCAAAATACGGTGGAAATGATGCAGTGCCGCCGCCACTTGTTTTTTGTCCCGTGATGTTTGTGGAATGATGTACGCGCCGTGCCCATACTTTATTATTATTATTATTATTACTATTTATTTATTATATTATTACTATTAATTATCATTGTCATTCATTGGACGACGATTACTACTACAATGCCTAAATACTAGGAAGGCCCAATCCGCCGTACGCCCCGCCAGCCCTGGATGCCAAACACACCGTCCACTCCACTGCACCATACTAATCCAACTCGGCCCTGTGTACTGACGAATACATCCGGGGTGCCGCCATCACACTTCAACAGGTTCTGGCCTCGTCATGCAATTGAATTACATGTTGTTGCCATGCACAGAATAAACTGCCCATTTAGACCCCCCCCACCACCACAAATGCGATGCGCTATGTATAAATGTATATAAATATACATATGTATATTCATATGTATATTTACATGTAAATTTATTTGTGTATATATATGTACATGTATATACATATATACACACATATAAACAGATAAATAGGTACATAAATATAGATATAGATATAGATATAAATATATATGTATACATACACGTACGAATCTGCATTCACATGCAGGCCAGTCCGCGTGCTCCGTCACAACGACATCGTGCATGCAGCCCCTGGTAAGACTGGCGGCCTTGCAGCCGGGAGGGCCAGGGGGGGGGGGGGGTCTGCACCGTCCATGGCGCGGTTGAGGTGCGAGCGGCCGCTGATGAGGACATCTTGCCCTCCCGCCTCCCACGAGATGCGCCCCTCCCACGCGCTGTGCCGGCTCGTCCGCAGCGCGCCCTGCCAGCGGACGGGCGGGGGGGGGGGGGGGGGGGGGTGGCGGGGCAGCGTCAGCCTGTTGGACTTCCTGCCTGCTCCGGGGCGCTCACTAAACACCAACCCCTCGTCGACGCCTTGCGTGCGGCGGGTCAGGAAGGCGACACCGAGATCATCCCCCTCACCGGCAGTGGAAGGGGAAGCATGCCCCGCCCCGTCCTGGTTAATGTCCCTACCCCGCAGCAGGCGACCGCCCGATAAGCCCTCCACGCCACCCCTTAAGCCACGGATATAAAGGCGCCACGCGCCGCTAACAACGGGCCCGAACAGCAGCGCGGCTTGCGCGGTGCAGGGGAGCAAGTCGGCATGTCGTGAGTATTCAATTTCCAGTTTCCTGCCCAGAGGCTGCTGCTTAGCGCAGCAGGGCCGGAGGGCGGTGCGCGCCTGTAGCAGCCGGCCGGCCTTGATGCCCGCAGCCACCTCCGCCGCGCTGCTGTGCTCCTCAAACAGCGCCCGGCGCCGCCCTGCCGCGCCGCCCCCGCCTGCCGCGCGCTCGCTCTCCGCTGCCTCGCCCGCCGCTACGAGGTCCGCCAGCTCCGGCACGTCGGCGCGCCGCCTGCCGGGCCGGCAGATGGCGGCGCCCATTGAGTTGCACGACGATGCTGCGGGCATATTAACCTGTCGGTGGAAGTATGTGAGGAGAAAAGGCGTGGTTTTGAGGGGCGCACAAGGCAAACTCCGCCACGCTGCAGGCCTGGATGCCCCGTTTAGCAGCCTTCCGGCGGCAGTCGGCATCGTTGCTGAGCAGTAGGACGGCCGGCGCCCCCGGCGGCAAATGCGCCTGCGCAGTGGAAGTCGGCGCGGGGGGGGGGGGGGGGGGGGGGGCAGGTGGTCACCGGCTGAGGACGGCTGGCGGGGGAAGGAGAGGGAGGGGAGGGAGGGGAGGGGGGGAGGCGGGGGGGGGGGGGGCAACTCCCCTCCCTCCTGAATCCCAGCAACTCAGTGGCCCGTGGATGTCACAAGCACTGATGCGTGTGATGGCAATGGGGGCATGGGGATGGCCTCGCTCTGGGCGTGGCGGGTAGAGACCACGGCGTTGCGCTACATAGAGCGCCAACCAACGAGCCCGGGCGGCATAGAGCGACTGCGATGCCCTCCCGCCCAACATAGTGCCAGCGCCGGCCACCCAGTTGGTGGGGCCTCCGTAGCTGTGCCAATACAGGTATGCTCTGCACCAAGGTGTAAGCATGGAGAGGGGAGACGCGGTCCGCGCAGAGAAGAGGGCAAGGGGGCGAAGAGGAGGGGGAGGGGGGGGAGGAGACCTGGTACCATGCCGCTGCGACGCGGATGGCGCGATCATTGCGGTCGTTGGCGCTCTCCTTCGCTTTCGGCGTCACGTACGTCTCCCTGCGGGCAGCAAAGACCCACCAACGTCAGATAGCCTCAGCTCAGCGAGTGAGATGGGAATAATGTGGTCCGCGGGGGAGGGCGGGGGGGGGCGCAAAGGGAGCTTGCCTGTGGTGTTCATTGCAGAAGACGTGGAAGCGGCGGGTGTTGTCGGCGCAGAGGGCCCGCAGGCGCTGGTACACTGCCAGCGCGCGGTGCCGCACCTCCTGCAGCACAACCGACGTCACGATGACGTCCTCCACCGCCGGGTGCTCCAGTAGGTCGATCTGCCGCCCGCCCAGCTCCGCCTCAGCCTCAGCCGCAGCCCCCCCCCCCCCCCCCCCCCCCCCTGGCCATTATCCCCTCCGCATTGCCACTGACGCTCAGGGCATCCGCACTCGCACAGCTGCACTGGCGCCCTCACGCGAAGCCCGAGGCTACACCGTACTGCCGCCGCGCCACACCCACCTGATGTAGCGCCACATTGGTGTCGATGACCAGGTAGAATTGCGTGCCCCCCGCCAGCTTGGCGCTCGCCTGGCCGCAGCGCTGGCAGCCGGCGGCACCGCACCAGATGTCGTCACGCAGATAGTGCTCCCGCACCACCTGCAGCCACAACCCACGCAGCCTCTCATCAGCAAGGGCGCGCGTCCGAGCCGCCCGCCCCGTCCCGAACCCGGGCCTATCGGGGACGGGAGGCGCGCCTTGACGACGGCGCCCTTGTGCGTCTTCTTCACGAACGATCGCCGCGTCAGCATCGCGCCCCTCGGACGAGCACCAACCTACCGGGGCCGCCCACAACCCCGACCTTTCCCTTGACCTCCCACCTCGCCTTCTCGTAGCAACAGGGTGCCGCAGCTTGCGTGCGGTCTGTCTGCGGAGCGGGCTGACACAAAACACGACGACTCTGTGGGCGTGGTGGGGCGTGGGGGGGGGGGGGGGGGGGGGGGGGGGATCTCGTCGACCGGCTCATTCGATGCGGCAGCGCAGTGCTGGGTGGCTTGCTTCCACGGAGCAGCCGGTGGTTTCGGATCGGCGGTTTCGGAGCACTTCTGGCAATTTGTACGCGGGTAGCAGTGGGCCCGATATGTCATTGCGAGCGCAGGATCAGCATGAGCATGAGCATTAGTACATCTTGCATGGTTATTCATTGGAAGCATTATATATCGGAGCATTATATTTAGAATATCTTAAGATGTCTTTTATTTATTACCGTCATGTGATATCATGTTATATAATTCTAGCTATTTATAATTTATTTATAATTGCATAATTATATAGTATGTTTACATGAATATTCGGAGCATTATATCATTTAGTGCACATAATGAACATCCTACACCCCTCCATTCAAGTATGGGGTTTGTAGACGGTTAAATCGACACGCCCATAAATGGTTATATTGAGACCGTGCGCGTGTAACTATGCATGTTGCATATGCTAGTACGCCTTTAATCAAATGTTGTAATAGCGTGTCAAGCCCGATAGTGCCGCGATGTAGGCGTTGCCCTCAACAATTTCATTTATGCCAAAACAACGCGTGTGGTGATAGCGTTGCCAAACCATATTGTCCCAATCTTGTACCAATCATGTATTTTGCGCCAGTACACGCGAACCCTAAAAACCTGCACAGGGTTTAAAGCTATGATATTGTCCCAAAAAAATAGGCTAATAGTGAAGCATAGTGGCCTGTACCGTTTACGCTATAATCTTGTCCCAGTCCCAAATTGTACAATCCATGCCCATACGTATCCATGGGCCACACTTAACTACGCCATTTTTTCACCACGCCCCCTAGGTATGCGAACTATCGGCAATGCAATGGGGAGGGGAGGGGGGCACGAACCAGGTACGAGTGGTCGCGTTTGCGTACATCCAAAACTCTGCATCATCACAGAGTATCGGGTACATAATTCATGCACTGTAAAGTTCCCGGCAAGCCCATGTTGTGGTCGATTGTTGCAATGCGCGTCATGTTTTAAACCGTTTCTGCTTTTGCTTCGACATCCGAACGTTAGCTTTTCGCGTAAATAGTCATCCATTTGTTTTCAGAATTTCCTGAGCAGTCCATATGCCGCTTTGAATTTCTGGTTGAATTTAACGGTTGCTCAACGATGCAACATCGCAATCGCGACGGTAACAATACATAACGCACTTTGCTTTGGCCCACGATCACATGTCCCCACCCCACCTAAAACCACCCTAGTCCCTTCGCTAACATGTTTCCTCACTCATCCATGGCCATCATCTAATGGTCTATATATGCGCAGCGGCACGTCATTAGCACCAACCTATGTATTAATAAGGGTACTTGAAACGCTCGATATGGCGCCATTGCGGCTTGTTTTGCACAGCTATTAGGGGAGTAAGGCTTGATCAAACCCAATTAAAATGACGAATTAACATTATAACGTGCAACATTCCAAGTCTCAGGCTCTCATCCCACAACGCCTAGAAGCGCCGAAGGCCGCGATCGCCGCCTAAAGGACGCCAACGTCCGACGCACTAGGGGGCATTTGGCTAGCCGCTCCTTCAATCGCCGCTGCCGCCTCACGGAGGGCCGCGTGCGCGACTGCATCGTAACAAAACATAGCAATACAAGGAGCGGTATTGGTCCAACTTGGTCCAGTGCCGTTTCTCGGTTAGGATGCGGCTGGTCTCGTACGCCGCAATGTCGTAGAAATCCGGTGTCGTAGAGAGACCGGGCGCCGTTTGAATTGCAAAGCCAGGCGCGATGAGGAGGGCCCAATCCTTCCACGTGAGGTAGTCGCCGTCGGAGGGGAAGAGCGCGCGCTGACGGTACCGGCGCGGGTGCCGGGTCACTAGGCGTAGAGCCCTTTGCGGCGGCGCCGGGGCCGGGCGGGCGTGCCTCAGAAAGTGTGGGGGCGGTAGGCCGGCGGGGATCACGGGCGAGCGAGTCGTGCAGCGAAGCCGCGAGATCCGCCACCGAGGCCTCAAAATCGGCGAAACGGGTAGGAGAGACGGTAGACGAGCACGCCGGCGGCTCGCCTCAATCATGCTTCTCGCGCTTTCCGTCGTCGTTGCCGGGCAAACTGAGCCGAGCGAATGCCGTGCGGGCAGCGTCGTCATGATACGGGCATGATATGAAGTCAATACACGCTCCCTCACAACGCTATGCGTTGTAGTGCGAGAAGCGCAATAACATGGATGAGCGCAGTGTCACCTCCCGCACCACCTATTAAGCAGTGCTAGAAGTTCGGGACTGCGAGGTCGGGAGCTGTCGATGGTCAGCTGGCACAGCTGCAAGCCGCCGCCACTCTAGAAACTTATTCTGGATTTCCTAAAAGTTCGGCGCGTCGTGCGAAGTAGCAGCTACCGCCGAAAGGAAGTTGTATGAGTACGGGTAGCGGCGCGAATTGAAATGCCGCGCCACTCGGTCTATCTAACTAACCTCATCAGCTATGTACTGAACAATGAATAAAGTCAGAATTGTATTACCCTTTTTGCAATTTCCGCCCTTCGTTCTCTATATACTATATAGCAATTTACCCGTAACTCCAGCTACTTGTACCACGGCATGGACGGTTGGGCACCTGGCCGGGGACCATGGGGCGTCCCTACGTTTTGTGTGTTGTTGGGGGGACCCTTTGCCACTACATGCGTTTTGCAACCGCATAGATGGGGCGTTTAATGGCCGGCCCTCGGCCATTCCGAAGACCGACCGTGATTCTGCAGCGGGATGGGCTACTGCGCTTTGATGTATTATATACCCAAGGGCAGGGTGCGCATGTCCGCGAGGGTTTACAACGTTTAGCATGGCGGTGGGGGTAGTACATGCGGGAACACCGCTCGTACTGTGATCGCGCCACGCCGCCCGCCCTCCCCCTCCTCTCCACCCTCGCCCTTTCCCCTCCCTCCCATGCCCACCCACCTGTGCGTTGCGATGCTTAATGTGAATGGGTTGTCTCCGAAGGTGGATGATGTTGGTGCGCTGTTGATCGAGCGATTCGTATATATTCTGCTCGTTCAAGAGACCACGGTTAGGCCGAGCGATATGCGAGTACGTTCCAATGGGTACTCTGATTACTATTCGTTCGGTGACCGCGTTGCATCTATCGGAACGTGGGTGTTGTGTGTTAGTCCGGTCGCCGTATCGGGCGCGGACAGTCGGCGCGCCCCACCCATGTTCGAACTATGTCCGGGTGGGGGGAGGTTGCAGTGACTCCGCGGCCACAATATGTATCTCGGCGTAATTGCCCACCGGCTAAGCACAGGGGGAACCGTATCGGGACCGCTTGCGCGAAGAGTTGGCGCGGCTTCGTACGAGTTATCCGAGAGAAATGATCGTTGTGGTGGTGGTGGGGGGGGGGGGGGGAGGGGGCATTGGAACATGGATGAAAGGGAGTTGGCGGCTCTACTCAGGCGTTGGCGGTGCCTTCCCGGCGGTAAACCCATATGGCCGCGGGATGTGTCGGCGCGCGAACGCGGCACTTGCCGGAGGGGCAGCTGCCGCGTTCTCGACCACTTCATCGCATCGCCCTCCACCATAGTCTCCCCCCCTCTCTCGCCCATGGCATGGATGGACTACTCTTGGGACACATCCGATCACTTCCCTGTCATGTCTTCTGTATTCCATGGGGGCGCCGCCATCCGTGAGGATACCATACCCGTCCACTTCCCCTGCATGAACGTAGGTGTGCAAGGTTCATTCCCAAACCGGCCTCTAGAATGGCCAAAGCCGTTCCACGATTTCGTCACAGGTAATCCGTTCGCGGTGCTCGCCCCTTTGAATGACCCATATGTAGACGGTTGGACCTCGGGAGGGGGGGATCCTTAGACACCGGCGCCGAACAATCTATTCAGGCAGTAATTATTCGGCGGCGCGCGGGGTAGGGGATGTTACCAAGCCTATGTGTCGTGGCCTCGGGCCGCCGCTGCAACGGTCTATCTTAGGTGCGAGTGATCGTCGGCGCATGGCCTTAATGGCGTGCCGGGGGACTAGGGGCCCTCGGGATGCCGCTTTAGCGTCGGCACATTATGCTTCTACATGGCATAGGGTTCGGATACTGTTACGTACCACCCGCCGCCGCCAAACGGAGTGGGTGCAAAAAACAGCTTAAGGTTGTAAGAAGGGTGGTGGGAGACGGGAGTTCTGGAAGCGGGCGCACTCTCTCCGTATGGGGCAGGGTTTATTCGAGGGCGCGAACGACTAGCCAGTACGCGATCCGGTATCGGGGGTACTTCATGCCGAACCAGGCGAAATCTATGCGTGCTCGGCGCGGCACTATCGGGAGTTGCGGCGTGACCCCCACTACCCCCTATAGCACAAACGGGTTGCGGTATACCGTGCGGCATGGGACCACCGCCACGGTACATCGCTACCCATTGCCCCCGCACTAACTGGGATTAATGGGTATGTTATATGGGAGGAACATACAGTCAAGGTTCTTAGGCGTCTAGAAAATAGCAAGGCCCAGGGGCATGATGGGATTACTGCGGAGGCTTTAAATATGGCGATATATGCCACGAATAGCCATTATGGCAAGGCATTGCTGGCCTTAAATTGACGGGTTATGAACTAAGAACTATATTCCCCAGTAAAGGCGTAGCTCGGCCATAGTATCGGTGCCCCCAAAATGCGACCCGACCGTAATCGACAAGTATAGGGGTATTTAATTATGGGTGCACCCGCTATGATGAAACTCCTATGACCGTAATTACCCAACGCTTGTAGGACGTTTGCCAGGCTAAAGGGGTAACCCGCCGTTGGCAAGCGGGTTTTATTATGCGGAATGAGGAGGGCCCCATGCAAGTCGCCAGCTTGTTCGAGATCGCGGCTCGTCGCCAAGCGTTTGGTCTACCCACATAAGTGTGATTTATTGACTTTAGGAAGGCATATGACACCATACTTCATGAGCTTTTATTCCTAAAACTACCAGTTGTAGGAGTCACGGGTCATATTATAATGCTTACCTTCAGTAAAACCTTATGTAGAGATACTTTGCATCGTACGTGTTAAGGCAAGGTTGGCCCCGGAAACACTATCATACCCCATACCCATAAAGTGTGGCCTCCGACAGGGGTGCCCCGCTTCGCCGTTCCCCCATCCTATCTATCATATTTACTAACGATGTATTCGATAGGGTAGAACATCAAGTAAGGGTATTATGTACCAGGGTGCACCGGCACATTAGCGGCAAGGCATCCACTACGGGTGCCAGGTCAGTTATACGCGGACGTTATACGCGGACGGGTGCAATGTCACTTTTACGACGCTGTTGGTATCACAGGCTCGCTCGATAATCTGCATGCCATATTCGCCCAATTTTCGCACTGGGCGGTGGACCATTTTATGGGGTTTGTGGTATTGTGGGGTGCCGGCATTAGGCCGATATTCCAACGAGACCGCGTTATGCGAACCAGCTGCCCGATGGCCGCTTGGGGGGGAACGGGTACCGGCTGTAGATGAATATAGGTATTTGGGTTCGGTCATTAAGTCGGATTTAGATATGCAACACAAATTGAACGACCGGGTTAAGAAGGGTAAACGCGCCATTGAGGCACTCGATTCGGTATTAGTCGGTGGACGGGACATGATTCCTATTAATATGCGCGTGTCTGTCTTTAAAACATGTGTACTACCGGTTCTAACTTACGGTTGTGAAGTAGTATGGGGAATGGATAGATCTCGCGGCGCAAATGAAATACAAATAACCGTACTCAATCAGTGCTTGCGGTGCCTTGTTGGGGTGGGTAAAAACTCCCCTGGGGTGGCCATTGCACCGATGATGCGGGAATTGGATATTGCGCCCATAGAGGCTACGGCCGCTGCGGCACTGGCTGCTCGGGCGTTCCTTAAAGTATCCGACTTAAATACAAATATAACCCATTTAGTAGATCAGCCAAGTCGGGCGCACCCAAACACGCGGATGTCGGGGACTGTGCGGTGGTTAGATCGACTTGCTAGGGCGAACGTAGCGCTACCTGAGGCGGCGCACCTTCCACTTGAGTGGAGGTTATTTGCCGCGCGCGATGCCGCTAAACTAGTAAAGGCATCGTTGTGGGCGCGTTACACTCGTCGGCATCATTATAGCCTGTACTAAAACATGGGGTATATATGTCCATACGCCTCATGCTCAAATCCGTCGCCACAGAACGGTGCGGGTGTCCCGGGGAACGGGGGTTGTGGCCGGGCTGCACATTATCATAAAAATACGCACCGGTCCCGAGTATTTCCCACTGCCCGCCGATTGGCCCGGATTCGTGCCATGCTTGAGCGGTTCCTTGAACACTGCCCCGCATGTGGCGGAAGTGAATACGAGACTGCCGAACATATGTTGGGGGAGTGCCCGCGATGGGGGTATCACCGCCATAATTTGTGGTTGTTAGTTCCGGAGTTTAGGGATTTTATTAGTAGCCACGTTATTGCGTCAACGTTTGAGGACTTAACTGCCTTTATTTTTGGCGGGGTCCCCCCCTTCCTTCGCGGTGCCCTAAATTTAACTTGGAATGGGAAAATTTTCCAATTTTGGCGTTGGCGGGCCCTCCCTCACATTGACTTTCTGTTGCACATGTAAGGATTATCGCACTCCCGAAATGCTTTGCTCCGATGGGGCTTGCCCCAACTCGCATTACTCTAATGGGCCGACGCCGAAACGGGTATAGGGCGGACCCTTCGTGGTCAAGTATTTTGATGGCAGTATTTTAGGCGGTGATCCAACAGTGATCCAACAGTGTACAATGTAAAAAAGTTTTATGAGTACGGGTAGCGGCGCGAATTGAAATGCCCGCGCCACTCGGTCTATATCTAACGAACCTCGGCTCTGTACTGAACAATGAATAAAGTCAGAATTGTATGACCCATTTTGCAATTTTCGCCATTCCTTCTATATATACTATATACCAATTTGCCAGTATCTGCAGCTACTTGTACAACGGCTTGGACGGTTGGGCACCTGGCTGGGGACCATGGGGCGTCCCTGCGTTGTGTGTGTTGTGTTGGGGGGGACCCTTTGCCACTACCTGCGTTTTGCCACCGCATAGATCGGGCGTTTAATGGCCGGCCCTCGGCCATTCCGAAGACCGATCGCGATTTTGCAGCGGGATGGACTAGTGCGCTATGATGTGTATTATACCCAAGGGCAGGGTGCGCATGTCCGCGAGGGTTTACAACGTTTTGCATGCCGGTGGGGGTAGTACCTGCGGGAACATACTATGATCGCGCCACGCCGCCCGCCCTCCCCCTCCTCTCCACCCTCGCCCTTCCCCTTCCTCCCATGCCCACCCACCTGTGCGTTGCGACGCTTAATATGAATGGGTTGTCTCCTAAGGTGGGTGATCTTGGTGCGCTGTTGATCGAGCGATCCGTATATGTTCGGCTCGTTCAGGAGACCACGGTTCGGGCGATCGATATGCGAGTGTGTTTCAATGGGTACTCTGATTATTATTCGTTCGGTGACCGCGTTGCATCTATCGGAACGTGGGTGGAACCGTATCGGGCGCGGGCAGTCGGCGCGCTCCACCCATGTTGGACCTACTGTGTCCGGGTGGGGGGAGGTTGCAGCGACTCCGCGGCCACAATATTTATCTCGGCGTAATTGCCCACCGGCTCAGCACAGAGGGAACCGTATCGGGACCGTCTACGCGAAGAGTTGGCGCGGCTTCGTACGAGTTATCCGAGAGATGATATGATCGTCGTGGTGGTGGGGGGGGGGGGGGGGGGGTTGGAACATGGATGAAAGGGAGTTGGCGGCTCTACTCAGGCGTTGGCGGTGCCTTCGCGGCGGTAAACCCAAAGCGCAATGGCCGTGGGATGTATCGGCGCGCGAACGCGGCACTTGCCGGAGGGGCAGCTGCCGCGTTCTCGACCACTTCATCGCATCGCTCCCCACCATAGTCCCCCCCCCCCCCCTTCTCTCGCCCTCGGCATGGATGGACTACTCTTGGGACACATCCGATCACTTCGCTGTCATGTCTTCTGCATTCCATGTGGGCGCCGCCATCCGTGAGGATACCCGTCCACTTCCCCTGCATGAACGCGGTGTGCAAGGTCCATTCCCAAACCGGCCTCTAGAATGGCCAAAGCCGTTCCACCACTCCGTCACAGCTAATCCGTTCGCGGTGCTCGCCCCTTTGGCTGACCCATCTCTAGACGGTTGGACCTCGGGAGGGGGGGGGATCCTTAGACACCGGCGCCGACCAATCTATTCAGGCAGTATTAATTCGGCGGCGCGCGGGGTAGGGGATGCTACCAAGCCTATGCGTCGTGGCCTCGGGCCGCCGCTGCAACGCGGTCTATCTTAGGTGCGAGTGATCGTCGGCGCATGGCCTTAATGGCGTGCCGGGGGACTAGGGGCCCTCGGGATGCCGCTTTAGCGTCGGCACATTATTTTGCTATATGGCATAGGGTTCGGACACTAGTACGTAATAACCGCCGCCGCCAAAGGGAGTGGTTGGTGCAAAAACCGGTTCAAGATTATAATAAGGGTGGTGGGAGACGGGAGTTCTGGAAGCGGACGCGCTCTCTCCGTAAGGGGCAGGGTAAGTCCATTCGAGGGCGCGAACGACCAGCTAGTGCGCGATCCGCTATCGGGGGTACTCCATACCGAACCAGGCGAAATCTATGCGTGCTCGGCGCGGCACTATCGGGACCCCCACCCCCTATAGCACAAACGGGTCGCCATATACCGTGCGGCATGGGAACATCGCCACAGTACATCGCTACCGATTGCCCCCGCACTTACCGGGATTGATGGGTATGTAATATGGGAGGAACATACAATCAAGGTTCTTAGGCGTTTAAAAAACATTAAGGCCCAGGGGCATGATGGGATTACTATGGAGGCTTTTAAACTGGCGATATATGCCCCGAATAGCCATTCTGGCAAGGCATTGCTGGCCTCAATGTGGTACTGTGGGCTGCTGGCATTAGGCCGATATTCCAACGAGACCGCGTTATGCGAACAAGCTGCCCAATGGCAGCTTGGGGGGAACGGGTTCCGGTTGTAGATGAATATAGATATTTGGGCTCGGTCATGAAGTCGGATTTAGGTATGCAGCACAAAGTAGACGACTGGGGTAAGAAGGGTAAACGCGGCATTGAAGCGCTCGATTCGGTATTAGTCGGTGGACGGGCCATGATTCCTATTAGTATGTGCGTGTCTGTCGTTAAAACAGCGGATGTGTACTACCGGTTCAGTCTATCTTACGGGTGTGAAGTAGTATGGTGAATGGATAGATCTCGCAAATGAATTACAAACCGTACTCAATAAATGCTTGCGGTGCCTTATTGGGGTGGGTAAAAACTCCCTTGGGGTGGCCATTTATTGCACCGATGATGCGGGAATTGGATATTGCGCCCATAGAGGCTACGGCCGCTGCAGCACGGGCTGCTCGGGTGTTCCTTAAAGTATCCGACTTGAATACAAAGATCATTTAGTATGACAGAATACAAAGTCATTTAGTATATCAGCCAAGTCGGGCGCACCCAAACACGTGCATGTCGGGGATTGTGCGGTGGTTAGATCGACTTGCTAGGGCGAACGTAGCGCTACCTGAGGGGGCGCACCTTCCACTTGAGTGGAGGTCATTAGCCGCGCGATGCCGCTATGCTAGTAAACGCATCGTTGTGGGCGCGTTACAAAACGTCGGCATCATTAGCCCGTACTAAAACATGGGGAGCATGAGCGGTTCCTTGAACACTGCCCTGCATGTGGCGGAAGTGAATACGAGACTGCCGAACATATGTTGGCGGAGTGCCCGCGGTGGGGGTATCACCGCCATAATTTGTGGTTGTTACTTCCGAAGTTCAGGGAGTTTATTAGTAGCCACGTTATTGCGTCAACATTTGAGGACTTAGCTGCCTTTGTTTTTGGCGGGGTCCCACCCTCCCTTCACGGTGCCCTGAATTTTACTTGGAATGGGAAAAATTTCCAGTTCTGGCGTCGGGCCCTCCCTCCCATTGCCTTTTTGTTGCACATGCATCGCACTCCCGAAATGCTTAGCTCCGATGGGGCTTGCCCCCACTCGCATTACTCGAATGGGCCGACGCCGAAACGGGTATAGGGCGGACCTTTCGTGGTCAAGTGCCGGGTATTTTGATGGCAGGGTTTTAGGCGGTGATCCAACAGTGCTGGAAATTCCATCATTAGCCACTAATTAGTTTTGCAGAATGCTCCCGCAATTTGCTTGTTGACTATGGCAGAGCGTCCCCTACGGCCCTACCCATGGCTTTCCGTATTGACTGGATCGTTGCCTAAACGGCCGTCAGGGAGACTCTGCAAGGGTTTCACTGTTGCCAGTCCTGTCCTGGGGGCGGAAAAAAGCTGTAGGGGCTACCAGTAGCAGCTGGCGCGCGCAGCCAGCAGCGGCTGGGTCGTATCTTCTCCTGACGACGAACGTCCTGACGACGTCCTGACGACGATCGCCCTGGCCTGCTCCTGGCTAATGGGAGCACCGAGAGGAGACAAGCTGATGACGGCGTCACCAACATCTACAACGCAGGAGTGGCGGGCGGATCGTTCTACTGGGAAGTGTGGTGTCGCAGGATAATATTACTCCATCTGGGCTACGAGGACATCGAACAGGTACCGGGTATTGTTCGCTGCGCAACGGTTGCGGCCAGCTCACCGAGGCGCGAGAGGTTCGGACGTGGAAAACAGAGGAAAGGTCGCTGCGCGTCCGATCTTGTCTCCAGCAGCGCCCGCCCGCCCCCCCCCCCCGCGCGCGCGCGCCTTGTTCTCGGGGAGCCACCACCAGCCTACCATCTGGACTTGGCGTCAGACGGGCCCACACCTGTGCGCCTTAGTGTGATGAGCGCGCCGGCTGGACCCTCTGGCGCGGCTGCCCCGGCGAAGGTACCATCCCCTTCAGTCATTTCAATCGTAGCGCCCTCAGCGGGGTCGGGGGGAGGGCCAAGGTGTGTGGGCATGCCGAGGGCTGCGGACCAGGCCCCAAGGGGCCTGGGAAAGCGGACGCAGGAGCACCGCGCCTAATGTGGCAGTACGGGCTGCCTGAGCGCTGCAGCGCCACAGCTCCCACCGTGGCCTTGCGTGCTGACGATGCCGCTGCGGCCCGCTTGCTGCGCTGCGCTTGCCAGGAGTTCACCGTGCGCGCTCCCACCGAGGAGGAGGCCGAGAGGGCCGTCGCCTTTCTGGGGGCGTTTCCGCTGGTGGGCGCTTACCTGCCTGCCCCACCGCCATCTGCCGCTAGGATGCGCGGGCTCCGCCCGGCGTCCACATCCGCTACCGCCGGGTCACTGAACCCCTCTGGCGTGCCGAATTCGTCTGCCCCCAGGGCGCGCCGAAATTCCATGACGAAGACATCAATAGCACGTGGAGGGTACGCCGGACGGACCCCCAGAAGCCGCAGCGTGGGGCGCCTCGGGAGAAGAAGCGGCATCCCAGGTGCGCCCCCCTCCCCCCTCCCCCCCCCCTCCCATCTTGGCCTGATGCCCCCCCCTCCCTCCCCTTTCTCCCCCCCTCCAAAAACTGACGGTTTTGACAGTGTGGACGCACGTCGACCGGGGGCGGTTGCGGCCACAGGATCCCGGAGCAGCAGCAGTGGTACCTAGAGGACAAACCGGGGCATGTCACGCACAAGGGCTCCAAGGAGGGCGCCGCCAACAGCATCTACTACGTCCTCTTCAAGGCGCGCACCTCCGCCTCGGCACCAGTGCAGCGCCTGCGGTTTTACCCCCCCCCCCCCCCCCCCCCCTCCACCCCTATCCCCTCATGCGCGCGAGTGCTGAGGCATGCATCCTCGGCTGTGGGTCGCAGGAGGGCGAGGAGTTTGTGGCCCTGCCGGTGGACAGCACGGTCAAGTTCAAGCCGCACTTTGAGGTGCGCCCACGCGCACTTAGGGAGGCGCAACCAGCAGCTGTGCCCGGCAGCTCATCAAAGCAGCGGCCCACAGATCTCTGGGGCAGGACTGGCTGGCCACTGCAATGGCCTGGTCACGCGAGCATGGCATGCGTGGCCGCGGGGCGGGAGGGCGGCACGCGATACTAATTCAGTGCATCATGCGATAGTAATTCAATGCGGTAATAACTCAACGCATCTGCTGGCCTTGATTGCGGGTATGTGTACTCCCAATACGGCAGTTTGCAGCGGCAGCAATGGGCCGTGCAGCCAGGTATATATTATACATGCCGAAAGATATGAATCGGCGCAGTTTTTATGTTACCACGTTGCCAGCAACGCAGGGTGATGGGCAACACCGAGTGCAGGATGGTGGTGCTGTGCCATTCTCCTGCATCTGCTGGTCTGAGCGTGCGTGGCGGCGCTGAGGCGAGGCGGGTTGTTGGCTTGGGCAGGTGGAGAACGCGCTGACTCTGGAGGAGGCGGAGACGCTGATGGCCAACCGGCACAAGGCGGGCTCCACCATCACGCAGAAGCTCAAGCTGAAATGTACACCCGCCACGCCTTTGCGGGGCCATGTGGGAGAGCCGGGGGGCAGTGCCACCCCAGGTGAGCACCATGGCAGTGGCAAGGGGGAGCCTGATACCGCGGGCGCTCTGCCTGTTCCGTCTGCGCAGCCAGCGAGACGGCCGCTGGAGGGGAAGCGGATGCGGCGGGCAAGTCGGTGCGCTCCGGGCTGGACTCGGACGACGAGGAGGACATGGCCGCTGGTCCCAGCAGAGGTGGGCGCATGCTGTGGCCGGCGACGCCGCATCTGCGAGGCGCATCGTTCAGGCTGGCGCTCACCTGTGTGCCGCCGCTTGGGGGGTGGCTGTGTGCAGTGAAGCGCGAGCGCGCGGATGACGATGACGACGCGCCGGAGCGCGCCGAGTCACCCGATCAGGGGGAGGACTTCGATTTCGATGAGGTCTTTGACAACGACGATGACGCGATGGTGCCGGAGGACGAGGAGGTCCGCCCCTCCCCCCGGAGGAGAGCTCGCCCACCCGTACCATTGCCAGGCGCCAGGCTGAGGGGGCCTTTCTACGCACAGCGCATAATGTCTGAGGTATGGTGGTTCTGACAAGAATCTGTGGGGCGCGGCTGTACCAGGAGGAGGAGCCGGAGGAGCAGAAGCCAAAGGCGATCAAGGCGGAGGAGGAAGAGGAGGAGGATCTCGGGAAGACGGGGGCCAACATGAAGAAGATCCTGAAGAAGCACCGGGCGGTGGGCGCCCTGGCAGGGCTGACCGCCGCTGCCGTGCGCGCCCTTGTCACTGATGCTGTGCGTGGCGGGCGCTGACCGTGTGGGCGCTCGTCTGGGTGGGCAGGAGGGGTACGACGATTCGGATGACTCGGAGGACTCGGAGGATGAGGACGCGGCGGACGTGAAGCCGGAGGTGAAGGTGGAGGAGGAGGACGATGACAGCGACATGGAGGACCTGGACGCGATGGCGAGCCACATGGCTGCCCGGCAGGCAGTGGAGAGGCAGCCGAGGTGCGGCAGGCCGGTGCATCCTTTGTGTGGGCCTGGCGATGCCCGTAAGGTTGGGGCGTGTCGTAGACTGAGTTGAGGCCTGCCCCTGTTGGGATGTACAGGCCGGGCAGGCCGGCGACGCCGCCGGTGCGTCCCCGCCCCGTGGACTCCGACGACGAGGACGTGCCCCTGGCAAAGAAGATGAAGGCGGAGGCGGCCCCAGCTGGCAAGCGGACCCCGCCCCCTGCCTCCGTGAAGGTGGAGGGCTCCGCCAGCGGGTCGCGACCCAAGGCCGCGCCTCCGGCGCAAAGCAGCAAGGCCGCGGCGCCTGCAAAGACGAGCGAGGCTGCCAAGCTGGAGATCACCAAGGAGGCCGTCATCGCGGTGCTCAAGACGTCGGGCAAGATCCTCAGCGGGGAGCTCATCAACAAGTTCAAGATGACGCACAAGCTCAAGGTGCGCGGGCGGGCGGGCGGGCGGGGCAACTGCTAGCTCAAATGGCAGGCGAAGCGCTGTGAGTCTGACCGCCTGTCTGCCGTGCTGGCGCGCTGCAGGAGAAGGCGGACCAGAAGAAGTTCTACGACATTGTCAAAGCTGTGGCCAAGCTGGAGGAGGACCCGCCCGGGTCCAAGCGGCGCTTTGTGGTGTTGCGCAAGCAGTACCAGTAGATGCACAGCCGCGCCCCCCCTCTCCCTGATGTGTTGCGGATCCTCTCTGATGCAATGCCGCCACGGCAATGCCCGGCATGGCTCGAATGCAGCTTGGGGAAGCATGGTGTCTCAAGGATGGGGCTGCTGGGATCACGGCGTTGTGGGGCGATGCTACAGGGAATTGCAAAGTGTAATCAAAGGCGTTGCAAACACTGCGCAGTGCTGCCCGTATCTATGCGGGGCGGCATCGACTGGCAGACCATTGGCCAGCTGTAGAGAGTGGCTAACAGAGTAAGGGGGGGGGGGGGGGGGGGGCAGTCCGCACGTGCGTTAAAACTCGTCCCGCCAGGACTCCTCCTCCTCCTCCTCCTCCTCCGCGTCCTCCATCTCGTCATCCTCCTGCTCACCGTAGTCGCCGCTGTCCTCATACTCGTCCTCACCGGAGCCACTGGCCATGTCGCTGGGCTTGTTGCCGTACATGTCTTCAGCGCCGGGGTCGGCACCCAGGGCGGTCAGCACCTCCACCAGCTTCGCGTCGCCGAACTCGTGGGCCCAGAACAGCGGCCCCCTGCAGGGCGCGGCATGGGAGGTGAGTGCATGTGCCAGCAACTGAGAGCAGCCCCGCCCTGCCTTACCCAACCCTGCAGCCGTGACCCCGCCTTGCCGCCCGTGCACAGAGGAGCACACACCTGCCATCCTGGCTGCGGGCGCGAGCAGCGCAGGCGTTAGCCTTCAGGACGGGGATCACTTTCGCGGCGTCTCTGCTGGCGATGGCCTGCCAGAGGGCGCTCTTCTCGGGGTTATCCGTGTACGCCTCCCTGCGGGCATATCGGAAGGATCAGTTGGAAGGGGGGGGAGAGGGGGAGGGGGTCGTCGCCAAGGTAGTCACGCATTCGTAGGTCCGGGGGCAGAGACATCTACGGCTCCTGGCTGCCAGTGGCACAGGGGCGGAGGCACGAGGGGCGGGTTGCACCATGCGCTGCAGTCAGTCGGCTCCTGCTCGCCTTCTCCCTCCTCCTGGGCTCTGACTACCGCGAACGCGCACAAGAGCCCCAGCAGGCACAGTCGCCACACCGCCGCCATCGCGCCAGGAAGTGTATCTACTATTGGAGGGGCTGCGCGTTATGTGCCTGCGGGGTATTGAACAACAAAAGCCTGGCGGGATGTGGAGGTGGAGTGATGTGACTAAGGATTACTTCTGGGCTCACTCGGCGATCGAGCGCTGGCTCGGGTGACATCAACAGCAGCAGCAGCACAGGCACACTGGCACAGTCCCCGCGCGTACGAGTACTGTAGTGCTAAGTCCCGGCGAGAACCTCCTGGCCAGGAGGGCCAGCCAGCACAGCAGATACGCCTTTTTACCGTAATATATCGGTATTACTACCTACGGCAGTAGCCCTATCTCTTCGAGAACATGGGTCATAATTGTATACTCGTGGATCTTACGCGTACACGTCACGTACTCCTTATCCTTACCGCGGGACATCGACGCCGACGAGTGTATCCCGTTTCCCAGTATCCGCGGTAGCGCAACATGGTCGGATGGTTCGGGTCGGTGCGTTATTAGCGGCCGCGCAGGCGCGCACAACACCCGCAGCAGGCGGAAGAATCATGCCCCTGGGTCGGCAACGACGAGAGTGCCATCACGTTCCACGGAGCACTGGGTAGAGAAAGCGACTAACCATCTAAGGTAGAAGATAACTTGCTAACGTTGGTGCTAATTGCGTCCACCAACCACCAACGTCGACAGGCGTGCGGGAACCCTGCCTGGAGGAGGGACGCAGAACGAGGCGACCGCGTTTTTCGTGAGCATTCTCGGTTGTGCTGCGGCGATCACCGCAACTTCTCAGCAACTCTGCCATCCTTGGTCGTGCAGCGTCAGATACCTGCGGGCAGCCGGGCGCCCAGCGGCTGACAATCAAACTGTAAAGCTACCTTGTTCAAGAATCTCCGGGAGACTAGCTCGCCCAGGCACCGAGTCACCGACACCCTGACTTGGCGACAGACGGAGTTGGCTGTGGCTAGCAGTCGGCGGTAGCTCGGCCCTTTTTCCGACTTCTGGCGTGTCGACGAGACGACAACCTCGAGCGTCGCTGGAGAGCTTCTAGAATGACCAGAACTCCGCTCGTATAATATGAGCAGCAGCACTTGCGACGTGGATACTTCTCAGTCAACTGGGCATACACTCAAGCGCTTTGTAGCTGGAGGTACGCACAACCCAAACACTCAGAGCCGGTGGCCCGGAAGGAATTATGTTCCCCTCATACCCTGGTACCGTACCCCTGTGTTGATTTTCCGATGATGACCTATGAAGTCGCTATAAAACAGGCTGCCGGGAAGAGATTACGTCGCGACGTAGCGCGCTATAGTGCATGCTTGGCGGCATGACCGCACGCGACAGAGATTTCACACCCCGCCGCAATAACGCTTGGCTGCGGGGCACCTGAACCAAGCAATCTGAAATTGGTCGGCAGACCTTGCCTGCACTCTTCCAAAATAAAGAGAAAATACAAAAAAATACTGACAAGATAAACCTGATGCGTCTGCTCACAGCTACAGCGGCGGCCGTCAGCAAAACGCTCACTGCGCCCTTTGATCGGGTAAGCAAATTGCAGCAGATAGACTCCCGCAAGTTCACAACGCTGCGCCAGGTGTGCAAAAGCATCGAGAGAGAGGGTGCGCCCAGTCTGCTCTCGCAACCTCCTGTTGAAAGGCAGCTCAATCATGTCAGCTCATCATGCGTACAAACACTGTCGGCGCACTGCATGAAAGCGTTGGCAGGATTACCACGACTGACAATGAGGTGCGCTCTTCAGGAAGTTTCAAGGCTTACTTCCGCGGGAATGGCATCAACATTCTGAAGTCGGCGCCGGAGATGGCCGTCAAATTGGCGTTGAATGCCGAGCTGAAGCAGAGGCTTGCTGAGAACCCTGGCTGTCTGAAACCTCAGGAGAGAGTTTTATGCGGAGGCATATCAGGTGTTGTCTCTCAGGTCCGTGTCACCTGCCCTACCGCTCCCCCTACTCTTCTCTGCCGCGCTCCAGCGCTCCCGGCGCTGGCTGCTGTTGCCGCAGCTGAAGGGATCCCGCTGATCCATGTCCAATGGAAAGCTCATCAAGCGCCTCGCTACTTGCCTTGCACGCGCTCGCGCAGGCTGTGACGTACCCCATGGAGGTGATTAGGACGCGGTTCGCTCTGGCCAAACCCGGCATATACAGTGGGATGTGCGACCTGATCATAAAGGTTAGCAAGGCAGACCGCCCGTGCATGCCCCTGACGCACTCATACATTTCGCCAGAACTCGGCCTGAATGGAAGTAAGGTGAGGATGTGTGGCTGTTGTGTCGGGCGCCATTGTGCTTCAGGATAAGCGGAAAGAGGGCTGCCGCGTGTTTTTCCGCGGTTTAAGCTGTGCTACGGTAAGCCGGGCCATGGCAAAGTGATGTCACGGCCGTTGATGTGAGCGAACCTCAAGCTAGGGCACCGTGGGCAGAGTGAGCAGGCCGCGCATGCTGCTGGCCCCTGAGCGCTCTGGAATCTGCATCGCAGATTGGGGTATTTCCCTATGCTGGAGTCGACATCGCTGTGTTTGAAAGCCTCAAGGTAACTTGTAGGTACACGTGTGCATGATATTTGCCTGCGCGGCACATTCCTGTGAGCGATGTGGTCTGTCATAGCGAGCCTTGCGACTTCATGACTGTGCTTACTGTAGGATTGGATCCTATCGATCAACGATGGCCGCGCCCCAACCCTGGCTGTGTTTGGCGCGGGCATCATCTCAAGCACCATTGCGCAGCTGTCGTGCTACCCACTGCAGCTAGTACTCACCCGCCTGCAGGTACACAGTGCAGTTCCATCCCCGCTTGTGCGAACCGGCGTTTGTGCCAATGCATGCCGTTTGCCGTCACTCTGCTGTGTCCCTGACGCGCGGATGACCCTGTAGGCTCAGGGGATGAATGGCAGGGCACATCGCTATCACGGAGTGCTGGATGCTCTGCACAAGATTGTGAGGCGCGAGGGGTGGGCTGCGCTGTACAAGGTATGCAATGAATGCTTGCTCTTACGGTAGATAGAAAGAGCGCGCTCCGTCAGAGGCCATGCCAGGGCCACCTCCTCCCGAACTGCTGACCACGCCAGTGTCACCCCAATGTTTTGGATCAAGGAAGCTTTTGTAGCTGTTCTCACAATGCGGGTGACATGAGCGCTGCTTCTGCGGCGTTAGTCCAGCAGGGCACATAGGCCAAGCCATGTTTGGCAAATCTTGCCGTGGAGGTTCCTCATCAATTCCATGGATGGAAGTGGTGCCATCATGTCTCCCCGCAGAAAACTGACGTATCGGCCTTGCACCTCCAGGGATGTGTGCCAAACACCTGCCGGATCGCCCCAGCTGCCGGAATCGCGTGGGCGACGTATGAGGAGGTCAAGTTGCTACTCGGGATGGACGTGTATCATTAAAAGACAAAACCAGTTTTGCTATTACCGCATGTAAATATACTCAAGGTCAGTTGGTGGTCATAATGTCATGGTCGTGACCGCCGACAAGTCTCAGACTCAGGCTGTCTGATGCCAGAGGCTGCCCTACCCCAGTCTGCTACTACATTCAGTGATGTTTAATTAAACCTTTTTTCTACATGTACGCATAGCCCAACCCATGTAACCAAGCAGTGCATTGCGCATCGCCTGCCCGGGAAAGGAACACACGCTGCGCGGTCTGGCAGAGCACCGGGCTACTGGGCATGCACTGCCAATGGTAAGAATAGTGGCGCCATGCAGGTGGCTGCGGTGAGATGGCGGCCGCGCATCACCGGCGAGATACAACACATGGGCATGCTGCGACTCCATACCTACCAAGACTACCCCTATCCGGGCAACATCACTGCCAGGGACTAGTAAGCGGTGTGCATGACAGAGAGTCAGCTTCACACACAGCCACAGTGCGACAGTGCGATACCACCTCCTCACAGGTACAGATGAATGTCGCAGCCTGCTGGAGACCCGTGTTCGGGGGGAGACCCATGGCGGGCAAATAGTTCTGAGCGGCGGGATGCACAAGTGGATGATATAACATGCCGCATTCACATCGCCACTAGTCATGTCGCTGCACTTTTTCTCCTAATGATCTTTTTTTAAAGCGCCCCAGGCGCTCGGGAGCTGGTTTCCCCACTTCACTCCCTGGAGTAATGTGACGTCGCTGGAACTGCAGCACATGGTGCATGCGCCGCGGCGCTGCATGACAGGGTGCAGGCATGCTACCGCTAGATGAGTGACGATTCTGAGGACTTATTCGGATTCCGGAGGCGGGCCCGTGTTGAAATGCAGGAGAAGCGTCAGTCTGTTGTAATTCTATCTATCAGTACCATAAGCGGCGGGTATTGCACCATTGCCAATAGCGCCTGATGTTTTGCAAGGGTTCGCAAACCTTTGTGTATTGATAAATTCTCTGCAATGCGTATGCCGACTACATGAAAATATGACACTAGTACTGCCAACGGGTGCAGGTATAAGGATTAGTTGTACATAGGTGATAGAGTACTAAATAACGAGCACATTAAAACTGCTGCAGTGTAAAATATGTGCATTGATGTGTGTAGATAGATAGATAGATAGGTACTGTAGCTGGTAAGCCGGTAAGGGGCGCTTTGCCACTCTTGTGATTGACCCCCCTCAAGATACATAAGCATTACATGCACAACATTACGGGTAGCAGGTGGTAGCAGCTTTGCTTGGCGTATGTAACTAACTACTACCAGTTGGAAACCACCCTATGCTACATTGTTGCTACGGGTACTTGATACAGCGCGCTCTTATTATTGATCATCGTTATGCACCACAGTGGAACGTGCACCATTGCGTTGTGCTTTGAGAGGCTCGCGTGACAGCGATTGGCAAAAATGACTGATCGCTACGCCTCTCTTCCGACCACTGGTAACCGCACACGTAAGCAATAGTACGCGGTTGGAAACCGACTGGTACTGAAGCGATTACCTTCGCCACTTTTGATGGATGTAGTCCTTAATCCTTAGCGCGCGCTCCGTCGCCGTCGCTGATATTAAGTAGGGCGGCGGGGCGGGCCGCGGGCCGCCGGGGATAACAGTGCGCGCCGGGGATAACAGGTCTGCGGTTGCTTTTGTCAAGTCAGCAGCGCACGTAGTAGCGCTAGGCCGCTGCTACCCAGGCTACCTGGGCGCCCAGGTATCCAGCACTGCGCAATAATAACGACAATAATGAGAACGGCGCGAGTATCCTCGTCACGACCAGTACTCGGCTTGTGCTGATCTCTCAGCATTACTCCTAGAGCGTAGTGGGTCTGCTCTTAGCGTAAGGATTACTTTGTCTGCTCCTAGCGTAGTTGGATATTTCTAGCGACTACTGCTGGCCTTTTCTATACCTGGGCGTAGTAATTCATGGTAAATTTCTATCAATTAGAACTCCTAAATCAAGAATTACCCCTGTGTTTAGAGTCATATAACGTAATTTATTATTGCTGGAGCTCATGTTTTCGCACTTTTGACTCGCACACATCGGCGATGGCAGCCAAAGGGCTCAACTTGATACAGTGCATGCTGCACACCATATCTACTCGCTCCATGCGTACATCAGTCGAGAGTAATCATAGCATCATCAGCAGGTGAGGGGTTGCTATGGGTTCTTGGGGTGGTGCTTGACGCTGCTCTGCAAGCAGGTCGTTCGCCTCTGCAGCATCAATCAGCGCATCCTCGACCATATTCAGCACATCTGTCGCAGTTATCCAAGCGCAAATTCACATAGCAATACAACAACTAGTTCGTCTACTGCACCTAGTGAGCCTAAAGGCAGGCGGTGTTTGCCTGTGTACGGGACGAGAGACTTTCTAAGAGACATACGGAGATCGGCTTGAGGAACGAAGGCCACGGTAACCTGCGTGCTTGTGGGACGGTCGCACGCGTGCTGCTCGCTGCTTGCATCGTTCGCGCGCGCGACTGGTGCTGGTGCTCGGTTGTCACGCGTCTGACGTAAAGTACTGTAATTTTTGTAATTCACACCAGTACTCATAGTTTGTCTACTGCACCACGCAGTATCTTCCACCTTGCGGACGAGTCGATCCGCCCAGGGCGGCACAACGTTGGATGTTGCAAGGAAAGCGAAGATTCGGCAGTGTGCAGACAACATCCCGTGGTAGCCTTGCCGAAGGTCGCAACATCTATCAGGTATCTCCCACAAAAACGCCACTTGTAGCGCGGAGTATCATAGCCAGGCGGCGGCGGCGGCAGCAGCAGCCAACAAAGTATTTGTTTTTTGATATTCATTTTCACTTGACGTAGTAGTAGCAGCAGTAGCAGCAGTAGTAGTAATTGTCGTTTTCCGCCACCACTACCAACAAAGTTTTGATGCACCCTGCGGAAGAAGCGTGTTATTGATTGCCTTCGGATGCTTGGAAGGGGAGGCGGGTTGATTAATATGTCAGCCGCAACAGTTTGCACGAGGCGCCAAAGTGCAAACACTGCCAACCCTCTAAACTGCCACGCGGGCGGCGCTGCAGGTATTTCGGATAGGGTCATATTATAGTCTCTAGGGGCGAAAATAAGTCACCCGCACGGTACGATTTCGTGTTATCATTCTGGTCAGCGTTGCGCGCGGTCACCCGAGCCGCACGCACCTACAAGTGGACCAGCTCTGAAACCGCCACCCAAACGACACCTGCGGGTAAACCTGCCGCAGCAAATACAAAATCATGCTACCCAACGTGCTTCCGTCCATATGCAAAAACGCACGTATCCGCCGCGAGGCCATCTTAAACCACTCCCACCACCTCTTAATACCACCTCCCACCGACAACATCCAAAGTACGGGCAGAAGGACCTCAGCATTAAGAACTTCGTTTTTCTTCCTCATTCACAGTCGCCCTAGACTTGCTCAGAACCTGTGTGATACAAGACCTGTCACAGAGACAGCCGCAGCGCCCGTGTCATCCGTCCCGTCCTTCAGGCGATGGCAATCTGGTTCCTCAGCCGGTTACATACCATTTTTTTCACACCAGCGCCACTTGCTCGTAGTGAACGAGTTGCTTACCGCATCATCAAGCAGCCAGCTGGGCCTGCAGAAGTGCTGAAATTTTGCAATTGAATGGAAGCTTCACTTGGGCAGAAAAAAAATGAATTGAACTGGTAGTGCCCAAGCATGGCACTGCTCTCATACTAATGACCACTGAGGGTGTCGTGATCAGACCTGCCTGGTACACTTGATGGCACGGAGCTGTGCCTCCATAGGAGGCAGCGTGCTGACCCCTGCTCCCCCTTACTGTCCCGATTCCCCGAAGAGTGTCCAGGTCGAGAGGGTGAGGCTGTTCCTCCACCTTGGCGATCATGAATCTCAGCGAGGTGTTCACCTGTTTGGAGGAGCCCGAGGCCATCATCAACGCCGTGGTCAACCTGCAGGAGCTGATGGCCATGGAGCACTCGCTGCTGGAGTTCAACCGGCCGGACGTGGACGAGGTGCGCCACCACATGGCCAAGAGGTACATCCTGACGCGGCACGAGGGGGAGGTGAAGGAGCGCTTCAAGGCGGCCATCCAGCACATGGAGTCGCTGGCGTCCACGATGGCGGACGTCCGGCGCTCCGCCAGGACCCCCGTGGCCGCCATCAAGTTCGAGGGCACCGACGCCGAGGCCGCGCCGACCCGGGGCACCGGCCGTGGCCGCGGCCGCGGCAGGGGCCGCGGGAGAGGGCGCGGGCGCGGCAGAGGGCGCGGGCGGTCCGCTGCTCGCGGCCCCGGCAGGCCCCAGAAGAGGCCGAGGACCCGGGACGACGGGCCCATCATGATGGGGGAGGAGAGCGGGCCGGCGGAGGATGACGAGGATGACTACGAGGAGCAGTCGGATGGCGCGGAGGATCCCTCCGACGATGAGAGGGGCAACCACCTGTCCCACCTGCTCGGCGCCGCAGATGAGCTGCAGAAAGAGATCGGCGGTGCCAACGGCGCGGCGGGCGGCAACGCGGAGGCGGCCGCCGGATCCAAGGGCGGCACGCCCTCCAAGTCGCCAGCAGCCGCTGAGCGTGCGGCCAAGGCGGCCCCCAACGGAGCGCCCTCTGAAGTCACGCCTGCGTTTGGCTGAGCGCCGCCGGCAGAGCAGATGCGCAATGGCATGATGCCGCCCATGAGGCCACCCCCCGCCCCCCTCCGCCTCCCTCTCCCCCTTTTCGCGCCTCCTCGGCTAGCCAGCATGCCTTGGCTGCGGCCGACGCATCCGCTGCGTAGCAGGCTATTGCCCGGCCATAACTTATGCAAAGTAGCAACCTTACCGTATTCGCACACGCCTGCCCTTGCATCGGGACACGCTTCCCCGGGTTGTCCTTGTCATGTGACGGTACCGGCGCGACAGGGGGGAGCGGCAGCGCCGTGCCATGCAGGCGCGCGCCCACCGAAACGATGCACATGCCCCGTGTCACTGCACGCCTCGCAGCAACCCCCTGATGGACCCTCAGCCCGAACACATGAAGCGCCCAGCGTCCCCCACACGGCCGTCCATGTGGGTGCCAATGGGCCACCAAGAGAGCGGCAGAGGATGTCAGGGAGGCGAGACCGTGCATAATACGGATCGATCGCGGGTTCCCAAATAGGTTAACGGGAGACGGCAGCATGAGCGCGCTACGAAATCGCTTCCCACTGCGCTGTGCTCGTTCGGCCGGCCTCTGTCAGGCACGGGGGGAGAGTATGTCTGCGATGCGCAGCCGCTGCCCGCGCATGACGCACGCCCAGGCCGCAAAGGAGGAGGTGTAGAAGAGCGCGGTGAGGAAGAAGATGGCCCTGTAGTCGTTGGTGCGCTCCAGGACTCTGAGAGGGGCAGCGCGCGCAGAAACGGTCGGTGCACGACGGGAGAAGGGGAGGGTCACTCAGCAGCATGCGCACATGTGTACTCAGCAGCGCGGCGGCGGGTTCCCGGATGCACTCAGCGTGGCTAGCACCCACATTCCGGTGAGCACGTTCCCGGCCACGCCTATCAGGATGCCGAACGAGTTGGTGATGCCGATGATCTTGCCGGCGTCAGATGGGGCCACATCCTGGAGGTAGGACTGGAACCCGGAGTAGCTGCGCGACAGCAATGGCGTTCAGCCCGCAGTGCACAGCAGCAGCAGGGCAGCATGGAGGCGAGCACAGCCGGGGCACTGACATCAGACTGCTAACATCAAGGCAGCGTGGTTCACTTTCCCTGGATGCGCTGGTGAACTTGTGGCACACTGCTATTATTGCCATGAGCATGCCAAGGATACGATCATAATGGCGATAATAATGGTATTAAGCGGTTGTACAGTGTTAAGCGGTTGTATAGCGGTTGTACAGTGGTAAGCTGCTGCAAACCGAAAAATCCTTAAAAACCACTGTCACCCGAGGCGATCACAGCCAGGGCACTGACATCAGACAGCGCTAGCACCAAGGCAGCGTGGCTCACTTTCCCTTAATGCGCTGCTATGAACACAGTTTACTTTCTCTGAATTCAGCACGATCTTCCGCGCGAAAAGAATGACGGCGTGGGTGGCGAGTGGTGAGAGAGTTGCGTCGTCTCCCTTACCTGAAGGTCTGCATCACCAGCAGCCCGCTGATGCACGCCACCTGGGCGGCCGGGCTGAGGGCCAGCCCCGGCAGGAAGAGCGGCACCAGGCACAGGGACGGGCCGAGCGTGGCCAGCCCCTGCATCAGGCGCCTCACGGAGTGCCGCGCCATGCCTCTCGTGAGGAGCGCATCCGCCAGCACGCCCGAGTTCAGCGACGCCACGGCGCACACCTGCGCACATCGCAGCCGCCGACCCGATCAGGTTGGCGCACGGCCTGTGAGAGCGCGTGCGCGTCCTTGGGGTCCGGGTACGTCCCACCTGAGTATCCGCATCAAGAATCGGTACATTATCAAGATTGGATGCCTCACTGAAAGTTGGGCCACGATGAGTCGACATAATCGTTCATCTGGCAAGCAAGCGATCGAGGCTGTCGACGATTAGTTGTGCTGGCAAGCAATCGATCGATATAATTGACAATTGGGGGTAGACTTATATTGTCAATCGATGTAATTGACAATTAGGGGTGGAATGAAATAAAGGCCTGATTCGGCCGGTGCATCAATATTCGACGCAATGTCGGATCAGACCCCAGGGAGTTAAAAGATCGGTGGTTGGGCCGATCGCAATTCTTGGGAATGAGCCCTTGATGCGGATGCCGGGTCCGGCCTGGGAATCATGCGGCCAAGCGGCAGCCCGCACCAGCCAGGGCAGCCCGCTGACGAGGCCCATGAACCTCGGGTCGGTGTATCCCAGCGACGCCATGAAGGTCGGCGTCCATGACTGCAGGATGAAAAAGCCCCAGCCGATGGCACTGCAGTGCAATGGGCGGGCGGGTGCATGCGCTGAGTTAGTCGCGGTCTGCTCCCCCCCCCCCCCCCCCGGGAAGGCTCTACACAAATCCGCAATTCACAAGCGGAACCCGGTGCAGAACGCCCTTGTACATTACTAACCCTATGGCAAAGTGCTGGCGAGGGCCGTAACCAAACTGTTACGGGCATGGCAATGAAAGAGTGCTACCGTATCAGCACGCGGTGTTCGAATGTGTTTTGGCCCCCGTTGACATTCACCGGCGGATTTGGAGAGGAATGGATGGGGGAACAGGCGAAAGAGGGAGGTGAAGTAACCCGAGAATTCGGCAACAGGCGCAGGGACATGCACGAGGCGGTTGAAACGTGGTCGGAGGGGGCTCCGTGCCATCCACGACTCGCCTGTGCGTCCACACCAGCACCAGCATCTGCAGCAGCGCGTCCAGCCGGCACTTGAGCGCCGCCCAGCCAGCCAGCGGCCGATCGACCACCTCGGCAGCGTCCGACGCAGCGCGCCCCCGTCCGGTGCCCGTGTCCGGCCGCAGGGCCGGCGCGCTGCGCCCCAAGCCCGCCAGCGTGCGCAGCCCCTTGAGCTGCGCGAGAGGGGCCGCGGGCGCGAGGGGACGGCTCAGGCTGAGGGGCGGCATGGAGGGTTCCGCGGCGCGGCGGCAGAGGCCTGCGGAGGGGTGCTGATGGAATTCATGAATGGCGGCGCGGAGGGGAGCATTCATCTTGGGACGTACCCCGCCAACAATCCCCAGGATGCCGAAGACGATGAACACGTTTTGCCTGTGAGCCATGGATGTAGTCAGGTATCCATTATATGCGCACAGCATGTTCAGAGAGAGGGCGAAGAGCGGGGAAATGGGGGGATTGCGGGGGCGCAAGGGACCACATGTCGCCAAGCCAACCAGGGGGTGTGGCTGGGCGGGCCCACAGGGCGCGCAGGGGCGCACCAGCTCATGCATGAAGCCAGCAGAGGCGTGAGGACGTATCCGGCCACGGTGCCCATGTGAAAGCCCGTGTAGACCACGGAGAGCGCCCTGGAGCGGTGCGAGACGGGGACCCACCTGCGCGGGCGATGCTTCCCCCATGAAGCCAGTGATTTCGTGCTGACAACATCGACCCGCCACACCTGAGGCATCAGCAGTGGGCATTCGACACCAGGAATGGCGATGCCGCCCACCTTGCGGCGGCAGAGGCCACGGACGGCATGATGACCGCCTGGGTGAAGCCCATGAGGAAGCGGGCGGCGATGAGGAAGGGGAGCGGGTCTGGGGCGGCCGTGGCGAGCGGGACCGCCAGCGTGCCGACGGACCTGGTGAGCATCCTGTAGTGTCAGCCACTCCGCGCCACTGGCGCTGCTGTGCGGCGAGCGATGTGATGCCAGGTGTGGTGTGGTGTGGGGTGGCGCGGGGGTGCCAACGCGTGCTGGGCGCTCAGCGGGCGGGCACCATAGGATCATGCCCAGAAGCATCAGGCGGTCGCCGCCCATCTTATCGGCTACAAAGCCCGCAGGCACCTGGCGCACAGTGGGGAGAAGCGTTCTTAGGCTGGGCGAGGACAGCTTTCGTGTCAAGATCTGGCATGTGCTGCTCGATGTGAAGTATCCAGGCGCAGCGCTGTGGGCAGGATGTAGGGAGGGGAGAAGGGGGGGGGGGGGGGGGGGGGGGGCTAACCTGGCCCACGAAGTACCCGCAGAGAATGGAGGACTGCAGCACGCCCATCATGGCAGGCGTGTACCCAAACTGCTCCACAAAGACCGGCACGGCCAGCACGGGCACCGTCGCTCGTGTGATGGAGCAGCTGGCCATTCCCATCGCCAACAGAGCAACCACTGTCTGCATCGCCACAGCCGGCCGACGATGCCCGGGCTCAGTGCACCCACATCCTCATACCACGCCCCAGGGGCAGGGGGAAGGAGATCATGGCACCCACTCTAACCAGCCATCCTGGACCTTAGTCCTATGCTCACCAGCATCTCACCGGGTGCCAACATGCACTCATGCGAGAGCAACATGCCCACGCACTTCACAGCTACTGGATACTCACCGTCGCTGCCTTCAAGCCAGAGTCCGCGCTACCCTGCGCTTCACCATCAGTCCCCGCCGCATCAGCAGTCGCCCGTGTCCCTACGCTGCCACGCCCACGCCTGCGGCTCGGTGCGCGCAGCCGCCACGCACCCGCACTTGATGCCCCCCCCCGGAACCGGTGCTGGCGCGTTCCGGTCGTCTCGATGTTGTTATGGCGTGCAGCTAGCTTCGGGGCGCTCTGGGTCCAACCGGGACCAGCAGCGCTAAGCGCAGCTCGCCGTCGCGCAGCACGGGCGCTCCTTGATGTTTGCTTTCGACCCCTGCCTGCGCCTCCAGGGGCTGCAGGCACGGCATAATAAAACGCCGAGCTCGCCTCCAGGGGGCGCAGACACGCCATCCCGCCGCCGCCGCCACCGTCACGAACACAGCCGAGCCGGCGCAGCGCGACAGAGGCACCGGCAGGTAGCTGCAGTTGGTGCAATGTCTGCCCTAGCTGGTTGTTCAGCCGCGTAGGGGACGAACGACACCCCGCCTGCCAGACCTTGTTTTCTCCCGAGGACCTGGCTCGCGGCTGATAGCACACCCGGCAATAAAAGTCGACACTATGGATTTACACTGCGCCGCTTTCAGGCTCTCGACGACGGTGTGCCTCGACAACGACCCGCGCCGTCGCAGGGAGCAGACTCCTCTCCGTCACAGAGTCAGCAACACCCCCATACGATACCTGTAGCAGCAAACCCGCTACCAGGACAGGCAGACCGCGGATTGACGGGTCGGTCGCCGCCGCACTTGATGTCGTCGACAACGGCAGCGGCGCAACGGCGTCAGGCGTCCGGCGCCCAACGGCATCCTTACTTCGTTCAATTATTTTTAAAAATCAATATAATAAAATCACGCACTATTTATGTTGGAATAATTCGATGCCCTTATAGTCGCTATGTGCCTATGTCATGAACTGCAAGCAACCTGTATCGCCGTGCTGCTGTATGGTCGCTAATACAATAAGGACTGCAGCGAGAGTGCATATTCATGTATTAAACCCTGATATGCTAAAGACCGGATGTTAGAAAATTGTATATCCATGTCTACATACATATGTATATAACTATGTATGCGTGTGCACCCCTCCACAAAAGTTTAGCCCTGGAGGAATCCGCATGCGAGCGCATCGCTGCGTGCCAGCATGCAGTAAAAACCACACACACTCCACTAAGTAACTACACTAAAGCTTAGCTTGAATGGCCTTGGTTGCAGCGCAGCCTCCAAAATGTCGCGCTAAAGCATCTATCGTTTTACACGATGCGCTTTTTCTGCTCACAGTGAGTAACTGTTGTTTTTGACCAGGCAGAAAATGGCATAATACGATTGCATGCGTTTCAGCTTTATTTTGGGGCTGCGCAAGCTCCCAAGCTTTTGCGCACGGAAAGTATGATAGATGATGAATGAATTGTGTAAGTATTGACTGCGCCAGTTGGATGATGGTGTGGCATCACACCCAAACCTTGCATACGCCACTGTCTATATATGTCTGCGTTTTTCTTGGCGTTCGAAAGGGGCTGGAAATGCGATCCGTTGGGAGCATAGCACGCGACACGCTATATGGCCCAAGCTTCACCATGCGAGTAGCCCATATATATCAAAACCCTTTCGATGCGCCACTGCCATGACGCAGCGCGGGAGGTATGCAGCCATGAAAGATAGGCATTGTGCCAAAACACTCAGTATTGCCAAGTCGCAGAAACTTTCAGACATCACCAGCAAAAAGTTGTCTAGAAACATGGGGAAACGCTATAATGCAAAGTTGTTGGTCCACGTTACAGCATTTATGGACTCGAGTCTGAGGCACAATGAGTTGCATCTAGATGCCGCCCCGTGACGTGGCCTAAAAATGGGCCCCTATGTCTGAAAACACGTTCACTTGTTGGGCCCGTAGACACCTTTAACGTCAGAGAATCGCTAATCTGAGCGCAAAAATCCGGGCAATGGAAGTACCATGAGAGCGCTATAGCTATGGCTTCTCCAACGCGACCTCGTATGCCTCAATCCGACGCCGTTTCGCAAATACATGCCCCTTGGCACGCCTCCCAAAACTGCGATTGCAACACAATAGTCCCGACATTGACAAAGCTCGGATTCGTCTACCCTCTTGCGTAGACTAGTTTTTACTCAATAAAAAGCAGGGAGTGGTCGCATAACACCACTATGTCGACGAATCTCGAAGAAAAATGTACCTATACTTGGCAAAAAACGTTATTTATATGCTCCGAAGCCGCTTACAATGCTGACATTGATTGGGGCACTACTGTTGCAGCGCATCTGCCACTTTGTCTGCGACTTCTCTGCGCCAAAGTAAGCGATTTCCCGATTAGCGACGATACACCCAGCCACGATTGAGCATACTTGCGGTTGGTCGAATGGCATATAGTAATATTGCCATATACTATCACAACATTGAATTCCCGCGTGTCGTGTGACTTGAGGGGGGGGGGGGGGGGGGCAAGACTTTTGTGGGCAGGTATATATGTGTACATGAACGGGAATAATATCACGAATACGGGACACCCGCGTCTGCGGCGGTATGTTGCTGTACATTGCTGGTGCATTTTTCGAATGACATTGTCGATGAAACTGCTGCCGGTGCCATAGTAATTTAGTCCTTTATCAACTACGCGGCGCGAGTCGGCCCCGCCGCCCCCAACCCCCCCCTCCCTCGGAAGAACATGACCCCGTGGGAACACCGAAGACAGTGGGAAAACTGCAGGGTATACCGCGGCGTGGGCGGATGACGATGGCGCGCCTTACGAATACTGGTACGGCGGATCGAATCGCCTCCTGCCGATCTGGCGATCTGCGGTGCTATCGTGGCACTACCTGCATTCGCGCCGCCGGGCATGCGTACCACGCGGACTTGCGAAAGGTGGCGAGCAGAGCAGCGCCACGCCGACTCGACCCATCATCTTGGCTTGCTGCTTGCTGGGTCTCCCATTAGCAGAACGAACTGCCCCGCACGCGAAGAGTGCCACTCATCTCCTTGGCTTTGTTCAGGCAGGGGTCGAGCGCCAGACTCCCGACACATACTCTTCTAGATATCGACGACGTGCCGGAAGGGAACATCTCAACATCACTTTCGTCCGCGGCCAGTTGCGAAGATGACCCGAGTCTGCGCCGTCTCCGCTGAGCTGGCGGTGCCGTTGGCGGCGTGCCGCTGCAGGACATCGATGGGCAGGCTCCAGCGCGCCGCGGCGAACTCCTCGTCCGCGACGTACAGGTAGAGTGCGTGCGTGCGTGGCTGTGCCGGCTGCATTATATCAGATGTGGCCTGTACGCTTCTGATCGAAAGACAGCTCAGCATACCCCCCCCCTCCCCTGCAGAGCTTCTCAAAGCATCCCGCGACGAAGCAACGGCGCGGTAGGTGCTGCGCCGCTCCTGTCTGGGAACTCAGGAGGACGCTCGGTGCGTGCACACGCTAACAAGCGCCCAGGTGTCGATGGGACCGACACATCCGGCGCGAAGGCCGAAAAGGCGCAGAGGAAGGAGGACAACACCATAATCGCGGCCGGCGGTGAGTCCTTCTCCCCTGCGCCTCCAAACCTTTCCCTCTTATTCCCACCCACGGGCCGTATTCGCTGCCGCCACTTTCCCTGCGACCTTCCGATGCATGAAAAATAATGCTGGTCGAGAATCGGCATTGTGTGCCACGCAGTAGCTGACCAAACGACCGCTGGCTGCCCCTTGCCCCTTTCCTGGCCAGTTGTGCTGCTAATGGGGGCGGTGCTGCTGGGGGCCACGGTGGGACGCGACGAGGTGGAAGACATCGTGTATGGCGCCGCTATCAGCTCCAACATCGGCGTGTTCAGCGCTGGCGATGTGTTCGGTGGTCTGCTATGGAGCTTCTCTCTCTGGTTCACCAGGTGATTGCGATGGGACTGCTCATCCCCAGGCGCACTCGGCATGCCCATGTAAGGCCGCCGGGTGTGTATGCCTGTGTGTGTGTGTGTCGGGGGGGGGGGGGGGGGGGGAGGAGGGGGGGGCATCGTTCACCTGAGAATTTTCACCGACTTCAAGCGGCCCCTGGATAGAATGGCCATCTCGGTATGCGGTCTGACCTTACATGCCGTGCCCCCACAGCCCGTGGCAGCTGCTCCTCTTATTTCTGGGCGCTATCGAGACGGAGCGCCCCTCGGACTGGCTGATTGAGAAGTTTGGCCGCATCATTGGCCAGCCGTGAGCCCCCGCCCCCCCCCCCGGCCTCCCCCCCTTCCCTCGCCGCATCTCGGGGGCCGCCACCACCATGATTACCACCACCCCAGCAAGCCACCAGGCGCACACTGGGCGAGCCTGCCTCACCAATGCGCTGTGGTGACAGAGTGGACGCGGTGGACTACTCCGCGCCGACGGGTATCCGACTTGCAGCGGCCGGCGTCTGCATTCTCACAGGCTTTTCCATCGCGGCCGTCTGTGAGCTGGTGCGCCACCTGCCCTGGCCCCTTCCTACCCCTCTCCCCCCACCCCCCCCCCCCCCCCCCCCCAACCCCCTCTCACAATGACGACCGCCACAAAGCGGCTGCTGATAACCAGTGCACTACTGATTACCTCACACCTGGAGATGGAACTTTCTCAAGCATTTAAGACTGAAAAGAATCCTCATGAATACATTATGGAATTATAGACACGATGTTCTATGACACAGCTGGTTGCTTTGGGGACCGGCGAAGGCAATGAAGCGGTGAGAATGTGGCATTGACAGTGTGTGGGGCGCACCATGGCATGGCCGGCTTGCGCAGGGGCTGGGCGACGCCACGTGGGCCGTCAGCACCGGCATCGGCTCCATCCTCGTTTCTGGCATCTACGAGGCCGGTCGGCCGCAGCGGCTGAGCCCCGAGGAGGCGGTGGCGCTGGAGGAGCAGTGGCAGGACTTTGGTGCTCCTCCCCCCCCCCCCCCCACCCCCCTTTCTCCCCCCCAAACTAAGCCAAGCGTGGCAGCGGCCGCAAACTCACGAGCAACCCTCGTGATCACACCAGCAGCAGCAGCACAGTCGCCAGCCAGTCCGCCGTGGGGCCGACTTACCCCTGCTGGCCGCATCACCTGCAGCGAGGAGGAGGCATTTAAACGGCCGCATACAAATCACAAATAACGACATCAATGCACATTTATACATATAGTTGTATAGTGTGCAGCCAGTTGCAGCATATGACTTATCCACCCCGAGCGCAACCGTCCTATCAGGAGTGTCTAAGGGCTTTCCCACGCCAGAAGAGTGGGATGTACACCTGATACAAATGTGCTCATGTACATAGACACCTATTGCATATACAGTGTCTATATGCCCACCCAATCAGGCAGGCGGGAGTCCACCACAAACGGCCGGCGCGCACATGTCCAGCAGCATTGCTTCCGCAGTGGCAACGCTCGCGCATGGCACATTGGGGCGGGAGGGCACCGCGAGACCTACGCGGCGTTTGCCGAGAGATCAACCCCCCACACCACCGCGCCTCACCTCCCATCCGCTAGCAAGGGCTCCGCAGTGCCGCGTTTTTGACGGCCATTTGACAGCCATTGAAGTGCAGTAGACACCCCCCCCCCCCCCCCCCCTCCCGAAACCTGCTTAATTGGGCCCTGATGACCGGGCCTCTGTTCCCCGCAGCTGGCTTTGCGGAGGACCGGCTGCTGCGCAAGGGGCGGTGCCACGAGAGCGAGGTGTTCAGCGCGTTCCGCAAGTCATTCGCCAGATACCGCGACCCGGTGCGCCCCCCCCCCCCCCCCCCCCCGCCCCCCTCCGTGCCCCCTGGGCTCTTGGCTGCTGCATCGCCACGCCGTGTTCGGCTCCCGCCCGCAGACAGCTGACAGCCTGAGCTGTGCCGCAGAGCGTCGTCCCCGACCCGGTTCTGCGCGACATGGTGCGGAACTGGCACCCGGGCGCCCAGCGGACGGGCTCGGGGTTCTACAAAAACGTGTCGCTCCGCGAGGTGGCGGACCCCTTCCAGTGAGGGCGGCGCTGCAGGGGCAGTCACAGCAATCAGAGCGCGTGGACACTTGTTTGTAACAACATCGCCGACAAGGGGCTATGCCCGTTGTCCTGCGCCAGCCGCCACCAATGCGCCGCCTCGACATGCACCCCCCACCCCTGGAGGCATTCCCTGAGATACCATAGGAGAAAGTACAACGGGTTTTACTTTCAAATTAACATGTGGTTCAAATTTTCTCAAAGGTTTAATTTGAGAAAGTACAACGGGTTTTACCCATTCAAATTAACATGTGTTTGCTACTGTTAATTTGAATGTAGCAACCACATGGGGTACAATGCATCATCATATATGGTTTCAGACCGAGCTCCGACACATCCATTCAGGGAATGTCCGGCGTTTCCCGCTCAAAAAGGGACAAATCGCCACAGTACACCGACAGAGTTGAAGGGGGGCGTGACAATCCCCCGTGCGATATTTATTCGTGGGCCCCTCAAGGTGAGTCAGCACCTGCAGCTGATGTAACGAATCCTCGAACGTATCAGTAACAGGGGCGTGAGGTGTAGGTAAGAGAGCGGGGGGCTCCGGGGGGGGGGGGGGGGAGGTGCACAATGCTGCCGTGTCCGGAGGTGACAATCTACCACCGATGCCGCCAACTTGCGACCGCTCAAGCACAAGTGGACACTCTCCCGGAGATCCTGGGCTACGCATTGCATGTCGCCATGCATCGATGCTTCCTATGCAGCGCATCTCCTCAGCCTCACATAAGCTCCCCCGGCGCCGCCCCCCCCCCCCCCCCCCCCCCCGCCCGGCGCCCCCGGCGCCCCCCCTTCCTCCTCGTAGCAGCGCGGCTCGGGTGAGGCAGGAAAACGTCCCTCAGGGGTGCATCCGTTGCCTTACACGCGACTCACGCCCTACCCGGCGGCGGCACCGGCCTCATCGGGCCTCGAACTGCACGATGCGCGTGGTGCGCTTCTTGTAGAGGATGCGGTAGCAGCACTCGCGGCACTGGATGACGTCGCCCGGCTTCAGCGTGTTCTCCGCGCCGCACTCGCCGCAGATATAGGCCACGCCCAGGTTGGTGGGCGCCGGCTGCATGTTGGCGCGGCTTCCCTAGGCTGTCAAGTGTGTATAAATAAGAAGGTGGGGGCTGCCCCGTTGGTGCGAGGCGGGGAGGGCGGCGCTGCTTGTAGCTCTGTTTATGTACCAGGTACTAAGCTGCGCTGCGGCGAACGTGCAAGGCTTCGCGCGCGCCTTGGGTGGAGCAAGCGGTTCGCAGCCGTGGCGTACCTTGCTTGAGAGTGTGATAGTAGCGAGTGTGCGTCGCAAGGGTTGCGCTGTGGATGCAAGCCGTGGCTCGGCCCTGGTGCTGAGACTTGAGGGCCGAGAATAAGTGCGACGCCGCCCGCCAGGCGGACAACGGCGCGCGGGGGACGCGACGGCGGCGGGGGGCTGGTGAAAGGAGCGGTCTGCGCGCGTCGCGCGCGGCGAATATAGAAATCCGCGCAATTCTCATCATTTGATGCTGTTCTCATCGTCAGAAAACCGAGTATCCGTACAATTTTTGTCGAAAAACCGGGTACGGGTAGTACAATTCTCGTCCCCAAAAATTGACTACTGTATGAACATTATAGAAGCGAGAGGTTAGATTGATGATACCGGCGGAGGGTATAGGCGTATAGGCGTATAGACGCGTTGCTAGAGTGTGTACAACTTAATATAAACACAAATCAAAAATAATCTTCACATCAGTAATGATGTAGTGTTGATGGTTGCCAGCAAAAGAGGGATATAAGCCTGAAACCAAGAATCAAGCAGGAGGCCATGGAGCCAAGAACCAAGGAAGAGCCACGGGAACCAGAAAGCCGCCCACCAAGTCGCCAAGGAACCAAAGGGTCCGCAAATCCACACAAATCACCACAAGCCGGGATACAACACGAGTAAGCTGATACTTCAACTCCTACTACAAGTAGCGCGCGCATTGTGTGATTCACACGAGGATAACTAGATAATAACTCTCGGTGTTATTGTTGTCCGACCTCCATGCGCCCCGGCTCGTTGTGTAGTATCGTTGCTTGCTGTCCTAACGAGTGGTAGAATCGCACGGTCTGTAAACTTCGGACGGTCGGACGGTCTGTAAACATGCGTATCAACAGCTTATCATTTGGGGTGTTAACATGCGTTTTGCCTAGTGTACCTTGTCTGCTCTTCGTTGGCGTTGATTGTTCGTATCGTGTTCACTCATTTCCAGTAAGGATAGATGATCATATTGGCATCATACATGATATATCACGGGCTTCCCCTGGCTCTGAAGGATAGTGCGGATGGAGCCCGTGACATGCTGCGGAACAGAGCATGCTAGGCGTACACCGTTCATCATTACTCACTTAGTGAGGAAAGCGGGAGGGTCTATTCTGCATCAACTGTGCCGTATCACGAAATGCTTTACCACATCTATGGGCTGCTTGTCCCAACACGCGCATTATTACTCGAATGGGCCAACACTTCGACGGTAGGGCGGACATTTCGTGGTCATTGCCGGGGATTTTGATGGCAGTGTTTTAGACGATGATCCGACAGTGTTGGAAAGTCTGTCTGGCCTCCATTTAGTCTTGCGGAATGCTTTGGCAATTTGTTTGATGACTGTAATGGAGCGTCGCCTACCCATTGATGGCTTTTCCGTATCTGGACGATTGTCTCAAGCTCTCGGCGTCGTCTTTGAAAGACTGCCATAGACGCCATGCAAAGGTTTCACAAGTGCCAGTAATGTCCCGGGGCAAAAACAAGGCTCAGAGCTCTCGTTAGCACCGGGACACGACGTTAAGTTGGCTTTTTCTATGCCATGAGGCAGGAATGGATGCTGGTGCTTTCAAATCGCGGCCATTCAAGTCCAAACCGTTCTGAGCAAGTACTTCGTCATTTTGTGTTCGACCCTGGGAAGAGCGAATAGGGGTAAGCCGCAACAATGAATGCGGATATGGATACTTTGGACAAAGTGATACATCGGACACGACGGCGGCAGTGGGACAACATGTAATGACAATGGAGAGACATGTGACAAGCATCGTGACATTTGGCCGGAGGACGAGCCCTTTCGCCGTCCCCTCCTGAGCCCAACGCCGAGATGAGGGTCTCATGGCCACCAACTTGGTACGTGCGTGGGGATCTCCCTGCTGTTGTCTAGTACTATTACTGCTCGGACCTTGCCCATCATGCCAACTAAGACTGCTTCGATGGGACCAGGTCGCAGCAGGTGCAGTTGTTGGTCTCCACCACGGTCGCAATCCCAAGCATTACTTGCATCATGAAGGCGTCGTAGTCGGCCTCGCCGTTGGAATGCACCTGCGGGGTAGCGGCGCCTTACTTCACGACAACGTGATCCCATTCATGGGGGCAATAAGCGCCAGAAACGACCGGCTGCGCATGGGACGCCGCCACCATCATGCATCGCCACGCAGACAGGGCAAAACCAGCGCTGTGTCAGCCCCGTACCAGGATGTTGAGGTTTGCGGTCTTGGACCCGGTGAACTTCTCCAGCGTGCAACTGATGGGCATGTCGGTGTCGACATCCTTGCCTCGCTCCAGGAACAGCTCGATGGTGGACACAAGATTGGGGATCTGCTCTGCCACGCCCTTGTCAGCCTGGTGCGGGCCGGCGGACACTCCTCTTCAGAACACCATCCCACCGCATGCGCGGCTTGCACTACACCGCACACTGCCCTGCCCCTGGCGGAACAAATCACAAAGCAGCGAGTCACTCCGCTGCATGGCGGAGGCGCACCGCAAGCTCCACGGAAATTGACATGTTGAGCGCACGCGGATCAGACTGGAAGCTTTGCTTCTCCACCTCGTCGGCCTCCTGCGAGAGCGGATCCAAGATGCCAAACCGTGAGCTGCGGCATGTGACTGGCCGGCAACCAGGCAAAGGGTCGTGTGCGTCGCTTCGCCTGGCCGGGTGGGGACCTTTGTGCGCGACTGGTTGCAGATCATGAGCGTTGTCAGGCTGCTGTTGGGCACTTCCACCGGTAGCCCAGAGTCCAGACGGAACACAGTGGAGCAGAGCTTGAGCCCCTCCACGACGCCAATCTGGGGACGGTGGAAGGAAGGCCATGAGGCCAGTCAGCGCTCGAGATCAGCGCCCCCTACCCCCCTTATCCCCCCCTACCCCCCCTTGTGTCTCATGGGCACTGACAGCGGCAGCCAGCATGCGGCTCAAAGGACGCATCCGTACGCCTCACCATGACGGTGTTCCCGCTCGCATCCCGCAGCTCCACTCGGTCGCCCACCAGGAAAGGGACCGTCAGGAACTGGGACGCCCCCACACCACGCCATGGCTCAGCATCCATCTCGCCAATCCTCAACATGCACACGCGCAGGCCACCGGGAAGAAAATGCCAGACAGTGGCGGCGTGGCGGGTGGGTTTGGGCTCGCACCAGATTGACTCCTGACAGCACCGAGGAGATCAGGGACTGCGCGCCGATGCCCACCGCCAGACCCGACACACTGCCCACCGCCAGCATGTACTTGCGCACGTCCACACCCCAGACAAGCAGGATGTTCAGGGCGGCAGCAACCCAGATCACAAAGGTGGCGACGGTGCTCAGCGGCTTGAGCATCTTCATCCACCCCGTGAACTTCAGCGCCATGGAGGTCTGCCGCTGCAGGATGAGGTCCACCGCCCGGTCCTTGGTCTCCGTGGAGAACACGGTCCTGCATGGCGCAGGCAACGGGTCAGAGACCTGCCGACATGCGCCGCCATGCAAGTGATGATGGCAAGGAGGATGAGGATGGGAGCGATCCGGGGAGGGGGGGGGGGGGGGGGGAGTTACGCCATGATGATCGCGAAGATCGCTCCTGCTCGAAGAAACACCCACAGCTCAAACTGCCGTAGAGACGTCAAGCAGTCCGCCAGCTTCCCGCCAAACCAGCTCACGTTGAGCCCCTTCACGTATATGGCCTCCTGCCAATGACGATGCCACGACAGGCGTGCGTGGTGAGTGCTGCATGCCGACGCCTCTTCGCACTTGTCGGCGAGGTCATGCGCGCCTCAGCATGCCGTGCGCACCTCGATGAAAGTCCCGCACTTGTACACGGCCAACAGGATGACCAGCGGCATGAACAGGTGCCTGATGCGGCTGAGGCCAAAGGCGATGGAGAGGTAGCTGATCGCTGTGTTGGAGAGCCCAATCGTCTCCTCGTCGGACACCTCCTCTGCGGTGATCAAAAACTCCGCCTCCACCCGCTGCGCTCACCCATGCAAAGAGCGCAGTGCAATGGGGTTAACATCTTTGCCACGTCATGGGGGTAGCATAGCGCTGTCATCTTGAATGGCTTGCCAGGCGCTGACACTGTCCGGTCATCAGTCGCAATAACCAACCACAGCATATCTGGAGGGACTCAATCCTGACCTTTTGCGCTTGCTTCGCCAGGAACTCGCATACCAAGCGTGCGGCACGAGCGAGGGCGACAGCTCCCAGCACCTGCGCCGCCACCGCCAGCCCGTACTGCCACAGGCTGAAGTGGCCACTCCGCACCGCGTCGGCGGCAACCAGCTGCGCCATCCACTGAATGCCCTCCGGCGGCGGCCCAGAGTTCGATGCAGCCGCTGCAGCAGCTGCGCGGATCGGCGTGCAGGTTTTGCGCCTGGGTCGGGCCACCCGCGCTTGCAGCGCCGGCGCAAGCGGGACCAGGTGAGCGATAGCGCGAGCACCGGTGCGAGCCGCTGGCACTGGTCGCCTGGCACCCAGCGGCGATGGCGCCGAACCGCGAACCAGGCTCAGCGGAGCCATCGTGTACGTTTTTTTCGTCGAATTGGCTGGCAAGCGCGCCTGGACGTGCGCTTCTCGGAGAGCTCCCGCGATGTTGGACGGATCGAGACGCGAGAGCAAGGCAGTTGGTTCTAGGGATCCTTACTTCAGCATCCTGTACTCCCACGACGCGCTGAACACCTAATATCCTGCTTTTAACAGTTCCTAATCCTTTCAGAGCCTTGATAGGTGGAGAGGCCGCGCGCGCACCTAAGCGATAGCAGCAGAATAACGAGTCGTACAAGAGCGCCGATGTGAGCTATGAGCCTGGCTGGGAAATCCCTGGTCGCTACTTGTTGCCGATGTGCCGAGGTGCAATGCCGCACGGTGCGGTTCGCTGGCGTTTCTATATTTTGCGACGTCCTGCGCGTCGATACTGTCGCATGAGCATCGGCTTGGCACCCCACCACCAGCGATGTCCGCGCGGGACCGTTCGATCCTGCGCCGCTCCATTCATGAATCTTTCACTTGACTGATGCCTGTTCGGCAGGATCGCGGATATTATGAGTCGTAGTATCGCTTCAACAATGTCGATGCTGCTGGTCTGCAGCAGTAGTAAATCAAATTTTATAAATATTTATTACATAAATTCAATGATTAGAGTAATTTATAATAATACCGCTGCCGGTCATTAAGAAAGTAGCAGCGTCGTAATCGCTGGTCCTTCTTCAGTGTCAGTCAGAAGTACCTGTACTAGACATACACACTTCATATCGATAAATTATCGGACGATGGGCCATGCCGATAAACATACAGGTACAGGTATGGATTACCGTCGGGGAAATGGGGGCGGGAAGTCCATATTGCCTGTACAGGGTATGCGATGGGGCTCTATTTACAGGACATCAAACCTATGGGTCATGGAAAGGCGCGGGTTGCGTCTCTTCTTTTTTGGTATTAGAGTTTAGTCAGAGTTTATCTGAAGTTAGCGAGGGTATTCGCGGGGCCCATTTTATTTCGCCCGACGGTTTGTGACCGACGGTTGCGGCGGAAGCTTCTGCTCCTTGCGTATATATTGCTATACAGTATTTACGTCTTATTAGCGGCTATCATCCTCCGCCTGCCAGGAGTAACCTCCGTACGATGCTGAGTATAAACCCTTACAGCGACTGCGAAGAGAGAAGACACATACACCAGTCCACATCAATCTTTGCACATAGAAATCCGCGCGTATCCTCGCCTCGGTGCCCAAGCCATGGGGCCACGGGGCCATGCAGCCTTGTAATCAATTGTATGCAAGCCTCCTAGGCCAAGGAGGCAGCCGTTTCTCCCGGTTATCGCACTTTTATGATTGTTCTTCGGCAATGGCATTGCTTGATTGGCACATGGCTAAAACCACATAAAACGGGCGATGAATAGGGGGCAACTTGTTGGCGGCGTAGCTACCATCCTTCGCATATGCCCGCGCGCTGCCGGCGGTGGTGGGTGGACGTATGCATGCGTTGTAAGACCACCGAGATTGAGCCCAATCCATGCACGCTACCGGTAATGCAATGCATGGCATTTCCATGAGAGTGTGCCAGTAATCCCGTCGTCGTGATGGGGCCAATCATCCCACAATTTCCAAGCTGCAAGATAAGCGCCGTTGGCCGCGCCTCGTTGGGTGAGAATAGCACACATAAAGTGCCTTCGATTCCATAGGTGCATGCTTATACCGCCCGCACCGTAGGCTGAGCGCGGGCTGCCCCCCTCGACAGCAATAATGTCGCCACTGCTGCACGGGTATGCGCGCATGCTGTCACACATGTTACCCATCATCCAAAGGGAAAAGTCAAAATGATGACGGAGTCCGCGCGACGTGGAGACATATCCAAGGGGTCCTCGCGCCTGGGAGCTTGCAGGGAAGGGCACATTACATGCCCCCATCATGCGCCCCCACCCACAGTGAGTGGGCTGGCTGGGATACCAAAACAGGGGGTAACTTTGACAGGCCATAACATTTAGGCGTTTTATCAAATTGGGCTGAAAATTGGTGCGTTTGGTAGCGCAGGTAAACGGGCTTTCCATCGCACTAATTTGCAACCCAATCTGATAAAACGCCGAAATGTTATTAAAACTACGTTATTGCAATATTTCTGCTTCTTGCATGGCGAACTGCCAGTCTGAGAATGTCGCATGCAGCCCACTAGCTGACCATAGACTCCAAACCGTGCGCCTCGCGGCATGGGGTAGGTGGCCAACACATGTATCTCGGCAACCATGGGAGGAAAACACGGTTTTTTATGTCCAAATGTCGGCGTGCCGTGCGCTCAAATCGTTCACAGCCCGGCCGTACGTGCAGCACTTGTCACACTGGTAGTGCCGCATAACGGGCGACGCGCGCGCCACGCGCGACGTCACATTGGCCCTAGCACACCATGTGCACGCTCTTTCATGGTTATCTTCGCAATGGCTGCAACGGCGTAGACCATGCGTGGGTTTACCGACTAGAAGCGACCAAACCCGCCAAATCATACCCATAACAACATGCAAATACTTATGTGGGCTGCTGTATTTGGCGATAGCGAGCGGCTACGACCAGCATCTTTTCATTCATCAGTCATAAACGCCGGTACGGTGCCTTTATACTGGGACAATACGCAATAAATATAGATTTTGGCCGCGTAACCCCTCCTCTCCGGCAAGTCGCCACGAGAACCGATACTGATCGAAGCGGGCACTCGTGTTGCCTGAAACTGGCTATATCCTCGAGGCGATGATCGATACCGCAGCAAACGCTATTGCGCCACCCCCCAATTGGGTACGCCATTTGAAGCCTTATGTGACCGTAAAATCATGCAAACCCTGACCCAAAGCACCCACTCCCGCCCCCAACTACCCGTAACAAATGCAAGGCGAAAATTGCACGTACAATTGACCCCTGTCGGAGCGCCATGAACCATTACGGGTGCCGACGGACTTTATTCAAGACACGGATCATACTATCCTTCTTCCGGGGTGCCTGACGTGCATTTCTCGGTTGCATCACATGTTTATCCAGCGCGAAGCGTCGATTTTTCGGCGGTGAGCTTTATTGCCGTACGGGTACCCGTATCGTACAGCGGATCGGGCCTATAATTGCATGATTAAAGCGCTTATCTACTGGCATTTACTACTAAGTACTGTGATCCACCCACCCGCCCACCCACCCACGGTCCTTAATTACACAGCCGTCCGATTACGATCTCACGCTTGGGAGGCTATGAGTACTGGTACTCGCTACTCGCTGCTGGTAATGGAAAAAAAAACTCTGGTACTTCAAAGCGCTGGCAATGCGAACGCTCGCTGCTGGTACTGGTACTCGCTACTCGCTGCTGGTAATGGGAAAAAAAACTGGTACTTCAAGGCGCTGGCAATGCAATTCATGGAACTGTAGGCCAGTGATATAACCCGTTCTTTTAAAATTTTCTGAAAAATCGACGCATCGCTGATTCAACTGTGAAGTTACTTCATAATCATATAATCGTTTGGTTGGAGGAGGGCAAAGGGTGAGCGCTTTCTTGTAAATGCTTTTGCGACAGTGCGTTGGCACCTGTAACCCAGAGGCAACCCTTAGCGGTGCGGCACATCACGGCTCGCATTCAACGGTTCACGCTCATTTACAGATTGAATCTAACGCTGCCGCCCCTGGTGTGGGGCTCTATTTTCTAAGTGCAGCTGACTAGCTTGAGCGTGCGGCGTGAGATCCATGCCCGTTGACGCTGCTTGATGTGAGCCCAATAGAGGCGGCAGTGGTGGTAATACTGCTGCTTCGGCGGCAGCCGGCGGTGCTCCTTGGGCTGGGCGGGGCAGCTTGCCTCCGGTAGCAGGGTCGCCAGTGCGTGGTCAGTCGAGCCGCCGCCGGGTGGCGGGGTGGTACTGGTCGTACTGCACCTCTCGCGGCGGCGGGCGCTTGGAGATGGCGGAGATGTGCGAGACCAGTTCGTCCTGCTTCATGCGCACCTCCACGTGCGCGAACTTGCAGGCGGCCCCGTTGCGGCAGCCCTTGGGCGTGTTGAAGAAGAGGCATGCCTTGCCGCTGGGGGGCGGGCCGACCGGGCCGGAGGGCGGCGGCGGCCCGCCCGGCCCCCGCGGCCCGGAGGGGCGCTCCGCCTCCACCTGCCTCCAGCCAATGCTGGCCCCAAGCCGCCCAACCTCGCGCTCCCGCTCCTCCCGCCAAGCTGCGAGGTCACGGTCCCCGCCGCCGCGCCGGTCGACGCCAGGACCAGGCCGGCGGTCCCAGCCACCGGGCCCAGGGCCGGGGGCAGGGCGGCCGCGGCCCTCGCGCTCGCGCTCCTCCCGCCAGGCCGCCAGGTCCCCGCTGCCTCGGCGCTCGCCGCCCGGGCGGTCCCACCCGCTCGCGCGCGGCGCGTCCCAGCCGCTGTCGCGGCGCTCGTGCCGCCGGCCTCCCCCGCGGGGGGGCGGGGAGCCACCGTGCGCCCGGTCGCCCAGCGCGCGCCAGGAGGTATCCCCCCCCGGAGGCGGCTGCTGCGCCATTGCGGGCGGAGGCCCCAGGGTTGTGCCCCAGCCGTCGTTGGCAAACCCCGGAGGCGGCGCCTGGCCCTGGTCCGGAGGCAGAGCGTGCGGAGGCGCGTGGGGCCGCTCCCAGCCTGGCTGAGCCGGAGGGGCCTGGCTGGCCACGGGCGTGGGCGCCGGCGCGCCGCTGGTCATGGCCTGCAGCTGCGACAGGAGCGCGGGGTCCATCTGGGACACGAGCTCCAGCACCGAGGACGTGCCGGTGCCGGCAGGGGCGCCGGCCGGCAGCGCCTGCACGGCCTGCGGGGCGGCCGGCTGCGCGGGCGCCGCGGGCTCCTCGACCGCCCAGGGGATGCTCGGCACGGGCTGCTGCAGCGCCTCGCGCTCCTGCTTGGACAGCAGCATCGGCTCCTTGGGGCTGTGCTCCTGGGACAGGCCGCCCGAGTAGAGCGACGGCACCAGGCCCGCCTCGCGCCGCAGCTGCTGCGGCGCCTCCAGGCTGTCCTCCCCGCGCCCCGTCGCGGTGTGCTCCGGCCCCAGCAGCAACGCGGGCGGCGGCTCCCACGCCACGCCTGGCGCTAGCAGCTGCGCCTCCTCCTGCCCTTCCTCCGGGTGTGAGCGCACGTGCTCGTTGGCCTCCGCCTCCGCCATGTGCTCCCGCCTCGACGCCGACTCGAAGCCTGTAGCAGCGAGGAGAAAGGCCCCGGGGAGGGGGGGGGGGGGGGGGGGGGGGGGGGGCGTCAGACAGCGCATCCTCCCAATGCTAGCAGTTGTCCACAGGACGGGACACGCCCTGAGAGCCGGGGTGAACTCGGGCCACATAACACACCATGTTCGGGGCGGGTAATAAGATGTGGTATGTAAATATTCATGTGGTGGGTGGGAAAATAAGTCAACAGCAGGATGATGGGGTGGAGTCTTTCAATAATGCCGTAGAAGTGGGGTGGTGGAATGCAGCTCGCGCCCTCCTCCCGCAGGTTTCCTTCTCGCAGGCGTGGGCATAGGTGAAGAACGGAGAAGCTGAAAGATAGTGATCTTGTTGGTGAGAGGGAGGAAGGGGGGGGGGGGGGGGGAGAGGGGGGGGGGGGGGGGGGTCACCTGCGCGTGGCGAGTCCGGGTCGAGCACCTCCTCGTCATCGCCTCCCATGTCGTCCTTCGCCGCCGCCTGCGGCGGCATCTCCTTCCGGAATAGGCGCACCTCAAACTCGCGGACAGCCCGGAACGAGACCGTCTTGGCCTTGGCCTTCTTTGGGGCGGCGGGGTCCGGCTCCGAGTCCGGGATTTTCGCAGCGGCCTCAGCAGCGCGCTGCGCGGCCGTTCGCTGCGTCGGGTTGAGCGTGACCTTGATGGTGACCGGCAGCCGGGCCATCTGCTTGGGCGGAGCTGCCAGGTTGGTGACCTTTGGCCCGGCGACATCGACCTTGGTCTCTGTGGGCGCGGTCGGCCCTGCAACTTGACTCTCCTCAGGTGCGACCTCCCCTGCCGGGTCCTTCTCATCGGGGCTGTCTGCGCTGCCTTCTGGCTGTGCACTGCTGAAGGGGGTGCTGGCGTCCTCGCCGCCCGCCTTGGGGCTCTCGCCGGCCTTGGGACTCAGCAGGCCGTCGCCCTTGTCCCCGTCACCCGGGACCTCCAGCTTCTGCACCCTGCGCCGCACCACGGCAGGGACGGCAGCCTTGGGCCGCGGCGCAGCCTTGCGCGACGCAAACAGCGAGTCGTCGTCCGCAGCCTTCAAGGCGAGCCGGGGCGCGCCGCCCCCCTTGCCCTGCCCTGCCAGCTTGTCGGACTTCTCCTTCTTGGCGGCAGAGGGCGCGGCCCCCTCCCCATCCCTGCACGGGATGCGGTGATCATATCAACAGAATCAGCAGCGATAGCAGAGCGTCCTGCCAGGCAGGATCGGTCACAAATAACACCCCAACCCACTCCCGAAGAAATGAAAAATCCCGTACCCAGGACAGCCCGCGCACCTTTCACGTTTCTGCCCAGCCTTCTGACTATCAGCGGCAGGCTTGATGAACATGCCCTTCCACTTGTTGACCAGCGCCTTGGCAGCGCTCTTGACGCCGTCTGGATACGTCGTCTTGATCAGGCTCTTGACAGTCTTGCCAAGCTGCGACTTGGACAGCGACTCGATGGTGACCGGCAGCTTGTCCAAGGCGGTGATGATGTTCTTGGCAAAGGATGTCAGGTCGTTCCGCTCGTTCACGGGCAGGGCGGTGCCCGTGTCCCGCGCCTGCAGCAACCAGGTGTTGAGGGTGACCAGGCCGTCATTGTCCACAAACTGCTTGTGGCAGGCCGTGTTGGTGGTCAGGTTCATGATGGCTAGCAGCAGGTAGCGCTTGTGGAGCTCATCCTCCTTGACCAGCAGCTGCTGGAAGGCTGCGAACTTGCTGATGTCTTCCACCCCGCCCATCGGGCTGAGCAGCGGCTGGAGCAGCTTGCCCAGGTCAGCCTGCTCGCGGGCCTGCGACTGCAGGGCGACTTTCTGGTACCGCCTCTTCACGTTTGCAGAGAGGCGTGCCTTTGGCGTCTCCTCCGCAGCTTCCGGCTGTGCAGCAGCCGGGCTGGCTCCCGCTGCTGCGCTCATGGATGGACCCACGACAGCAGCCTCTGCGCTGGTTGCAGAAGGAGCCAGGGGGGCGGCGGCCGCTGGCTGTGGGACGGACTCTGGAGACGTGGAAGGGGCCGCTGGTGCGTTGGCAGCCGCGGGGACAGGCAATTGCGGTGCGTCAGGGGAGGCAGTGGCGGCTTCCTTTGCAGCTGCAGCCTCGGCCTCCTCCTTTGCCTTCTCCGTTAGGCAGCGCTTCTTCAGGTGCTTGTTCACACATGTGTGGCAGTGTCCGCATTTATTGGCCTTCTTTCGCGGCCGCTTCTTGCCGCTTGGGCTGAGTGGCTCGGGGGAGGCCCCTGGCTGACGGGTGCCAGGAGACAACGGACTGGCTGCGTCCGTGGTGGCACCGCTCGCATCCGCAGTTGCCGCAGACGAGTGCATTGCTGCACCAGCAGCGGTCCCTGTGGCGCCCGTGCCATCAGCTGCTGTATCTGCGGGGTCAGCTGGAGTGCCTACAGCGTCAGCGGGGGTGGTACTGCCACCTGCTGGGGCGCCCTCAACATCAGCCACTACTGGAGGGCTGTCAGATGCATCATCAGCTGCACCGCTGACATCATCTGGGCCGCCTGCAGTGTCCGCTGGGGTGGGAGTGGCGTCGGCTGGGGCGTCTTGTGTGTCAGTTGGAGCTGGAATGCTGTCCGATGGAGCAGCTGCGGCGGCGGTTGAAGCGCACATGGTGTCAGCTGGGATGGCAGCGCTGCCGGCTGGCGCGCTCGCGCTATCAGCTCCTGTAGGACTGCCGTCACTCGGGACAGCGGTGGCATTGTTTGATGCGCCTGCAGTGCTAACAGGGACGGCCACTGAGTCGGCTGAGGTATCAGTGACGGAAGCTGATGCGGTGGGCGGTTCAGCCGTCGCTGCGGGGCTGTCAGCGGCCACGGTGGCATCTGTTGGTGGGACAGCAGTGTCGCCTGAGTTGACAGTGCCGTCAGGTAGTTCGCTCAGGGAGGCAGATGCCATTGGATTGCTGTCACTCGGGGAAGCGGCAGCATCGCTTGATGCGCCCGCGGTGTCATCAGGCGCTTCCGCTGTGTCAGCTGGTTTATGAGTGGCGGAAGCTGCCGCGCCTGCGGTTTCAGCCGGTGCTGGACCGCTGTCGGTTGCGGTGGCAGCGGTGGCATTGGTTGGGGCACCCGTGGTTTCCGCTGGGTTGGCAGTGCTGAAGTCTGGGGCACCTGGGGTGTCGGCTGGTGCTGCGTTTTTGCCACCAGTTGGGCCAATAGTGGCAGTAGTGACATCTGTAGATGCGACCGCAGTGTCGCCTGCGTTGACAGTGCCGTCAGGTAGTTCGCTCAGAGAGGCAGATGCTGTAGGGCTGCTGTCACTCGGGGCAGCGGTGGCATCTGTTGGGGCACCCGTGCTTTCCGCTGGGGTAGCAGTGCTGAAGTCTGGGGCACCTGGGGTGTCGGCTGGTGCTGCATTGCCACCAGTTGGGCCAATAGTGGCAGTGGTGACATCTGTTGATGCGACCGCAGTGTCGCCTGCATTGACAGTGCTGTCAGGGAGTTCGCTCAGGGAGGCAGATGCTGTTGGATTGCTGTCACTCGGGGCAGCGGCGGCATCACTTGATGCGCCCGCGGTGTCACCAGGGGCTTCCCCTGTGTCGGCTGGTTTTTGAGTGACGGAAGCTGCCACGCCCGCGGTTTCAGCTAGTGCTGGACCGCTGTCTGTTGCGGCAACAGTGGCGGCGGTGGCATCTGTTGGGGCACCCGTGGTTTCCGCTGGGGTGGCAGTGCTGAGCTCTGGGGCACCTGGGGTGTCAGCTGGTGCTTCATTGCCGTCAGTTGGGACAACAGTGGCAGTGGTGACATTCGTTGATGCGCCTACGGTGTTAGCTGCCGTGGCAGTGCAGCCGCCTAATGCGCCCGGGATGCCAGCTGATGCTGGAATGTCGTCTGCCGCAGCAGCTGCAGCATCCGCTGCTCCGCATGACCCATTAGCTTGACCGCCTGCTGTGACCCCTGGCGCAGCAGTGTCGCTGGCTGGGGGACCAACAGCATCGACAGGGACGGCGATGGTGGCAGCTAGGGCGGCTGCTAAGCCTATGGCATCTTCTAGTCCTTCGCTGATGTTGCATTCGCTGCTGCCTGGCATCTCAGCCACTGCCGTCGGTATTTCTGGCCCTGGCTCGGAGTTGCCTGTGTTGTTGAATGAGGCAGTCATGCTCGGGGCTTCGATGTCGTAAATGGGTACCTCCTGTTCCGGATGCGGGCACTCTACCTCGGGCTGTGCCTCCTGCCCATCCCTGCCTGCATTCTCTTGCGCTGCGCCACTACCAGGTGCACATGTACCAGGCTTATTGTCCTCGATGGCCTCGCCACACAGCTGTTGCCCAGGCGCGAAGTGCCCACCCTGTTCAGGAGATGGCTCCCTAGCGTCTACCATGGCACACGTTTTGCCTGCAGCAAGGCAGACACAGCAAGGAATCAGGCCGAAACTTCCACACACGCTGTGATTATCAAGATGAGGGTGATGCGATGGGCCCTCTACGTCAATTGGCTCTCATGGACTTCTGCTGTGGTGGGGGGTGACTAGCGCTCATGAGCTATGCTGCGATAAACTAGGTGGGTCGAGGGCAGGGACGCTTACTCGCAGGGGCAGTCTCGGATGGAGCCGCGTCAGGGAGGGCTGCGTCGTCATCAACGTATGCTATTTCCTCGTCGCAGAGCATGGCATCAACCACGGGGTCCGTCAGGGTCTCGGCTTGGACAGCGACGGCGGTGCCGGCGTCGCCCATGGTCTCGGCGTGAAGGGGCGCGAGTGGCGGCCTCTCAACTTGATAAACCTTGCCCCTCTCGCCTGTCGACAAGATCGTGGGCAGCCCGCCCGCGCCCGAAGATTGGAGCGGAACGAGCCTGGGAAGCATCCAGTCGGGCACAAAGCCCTGGAACTATCTGCCCCCTCCGCGCGTCTTCGTCACCCGCTTGCACTAGTATTCGTACGGGTGAAAGATAATCGACTTCGCTGCTTCGGAATCCCCAGCTACTCCTCCGATGTCCTGGCGGCGGCGGGATCGTCCGCGGTCCGAAGGCGGTTTCAGCGTCCTCGCCGATTCCAAGAACCTGCAGATACGGAACGGCAATCCCATGACGGTGGATGCACTGAGAACTCGGTCGGGAGAGGGTGCCGGAGAGGGGGAAGGAGCGGGGCAGTTCCAAGTGTATGATCATGGCCAGCAGTCTTTAAACCAGTAGTCAGACGGGCGACCTCTGTTAGAGGTTTCAGCTGGGGAAGCAGTGCCGCATGCGACCACAGATAGCGACCAACCGGTAAGGATTGGTCGCTACAAGCAGCAGCAGTAATCCAGCTACAGGTCGCTACAGCTACCAGTTCTTGCGAAAGTTTAGCGCTTTGTTTAACTCAAATTGGTAGCGACTACTTGTACCAAACTACGGGTAGCGAGTAAGAATTACCGGTAAGGAATACAAGGGCTAGCTATCTCTGTTGGTCGCGGTTTCTGTGCAAGCGGAAGTGCGCGATTTCGCCGCTACGTACCTGCACCTGTAGCGAGAGGATTTTGAGAGGAGGGCGAAGCGATGCGTTGTCGCGCGAGGGAGAGACAACGTAGTCTAGCCTGCTTGCAGGCAGGCAACTCTGGCTGGCGATATTCGCTTGCGCTGCGCAGACGCACCCCTGGCGCGAGGGTTTTTCCAGACATAGCGACTAGTCGGTATACGTCCGCGCTGGAAGCACGCTCCTAAGCCGTGCATCGCGACGACTCCTAGCAGCAACTGGTAAGGACTGTGGAGGGCTGACTGGAGAGATCCGCAAACGCCACTTGGCCGACACGACGAGCATCGCAGGTGCGGAGCAATGTGCGGCCTTTCGCCAGATGATTGCGATCAGGATTCGCTGATAATGATTTCTGAGGCGTAGCACGTTGTCATTTGCGGCTGGGATATAGCGCCCCGATGATCTTCGCTCAATCGCCATTTCTTGGTGATCCAGAATTCCATTGGTGATCATCACAAGGACATTCAGAGGACCGGGAGCGACTTTCCAGTGAATGTCAATATAAATAGTCATAGCAGCTACTACAGCATTTTTTGCACTACATGCAGGTGCGGGTAGAGGTACCTATACCAGATATGACCTTAGCTGGGGAACTGTCCTTGTTGTAATTCACACCAGTACCAGATATGACCTTAGCAGTGCTGCTGCGACACTGCGGTCATCCCACTCTCGCGCCGGGCAACCGTGCTGGCCCAAAACCAACCTGCCCAAAACCCGGGCGCATGGAGAATCAAAATCATCAGGGCACACCTTTCTTGGTTGCCTTGATTTCCGCCTGGGGTCGAGGGAGAAGGGTATCGTCTGCAACGGAAGTGGCGAGCTCAAGAGCTGCCGGTTTTCTCGGTTTCGCTGCAGTTTTGGTAGACTCCCCCCCTTTTTTCCGGCCCTGTTTCCGGTACCCCAAAACGTCCAGATGAGGTTCCAGATGATGCGCGGGGTGCCGACCCGCCACCCGGCGGCGCAACAGCTGCGCTCGACACGGGTTGTCTGGCGGCAGTGGCGCCCTTGCCTCTTTCTTGTTCCAGGCGCTAAGTTTTTTTGCCTGCACGCGCGCTTTTGCTGGCAGCTTTGAACACTTAACAGTGCTGGCGCCGACACCAGGCGGATTAACGCCGCACGGCAACCACAGTTGGTAAGTACTCGTACGGGGTGTGGGTGCCGCAGACTCGGCCGCGGCGTGCGACGGTGTATTTTGCGGCCTGTCTTTAGGTCTTCGGTGGTGACGCCGCGTTTTAGCAGGAAAAATTACGGCACAGCCGTGCTAGAGACCTGGCTGCGGGGCCTGGGCCTTGCTTTGCACCGCTGCTAGTTTGGTGGGGCAGCTGGTGGACAGGCCAGAGAGGCACAGCGGGTGGCGGCGGGCGACACACAGCGCAGCTTCTGCGCGACAGTAGTTAGCAACTGTTTTCCAATGAACCGGTATATGACGACTAGCCGCCGCTGGGCAGCCACTGGCGACGGATGAGGGCGCCCAAGACCAGGCACGGGGGTACTAGCGCACAGGGGTTGCTATGGGCCCCCAGACCACTAATGGTTTGCTTGTCAGTCCAAATGCTGCAACTGTGGCTAGCTCCTAAGTTTCACGCGCCGGGTGGGGCGGCTGCGGGGGGCGTATTGTGACAAGTCGTACTCGGTTGGCGCGGGGTCGCAGCCGCTTCGTCCGCGCTCGAGCGATATCTCCGCCTGCCCGCCGTCGTCAGCCGTAGGTTGCGCCGCGAGAGGCGCGCGGAGCAGCAGAGGTGACGGAGCTCATAACTACGGATAGTAGGCGATATTTCTACGCTGTTATTGCATGAGCACATGCCTCCGACGTCTTATATGATGTACGGACGAATGTACTGAATACTGTCCTTGCAGATAGTGCCACTGGTGTGAATTACAAAAAGGCAAGTAACAAATCCACCGCTGAAAGCAGTACTAAATGCAGTACTAAAAGTCATCGTGCCGCGGCGGGCCTGCCCGCGGGTGTCGCCAGCGGCTGCTGGCGGCTGCCCCGCGTCCCCACGGCAGTTCTGAATAACAGAACAAGCAGCCGCCTAAAAGCGGCCCGCATCCCGCACGAAGCGGGATGGATGAGTGATGCGCGCACGGCTAAGAGTCCGGGCCACTCATGCGCGTATGTGCGAGGGTGATATACAGACATGCTATGCAGCTTCAGCTACGGCCAACGGGATGGCGGACGAATTTGCTCCGTCTGATGAGGCAGCGAGCACGCTCTCGAACCGCCACCAAGCTCATGACCCCGAGGAAATCTCTTGCGAGTATGGCCTCCTGATGAGCCCGGGTGGTGCACCGAGTGCCCCACGATGAGAGGGCACCCCAATCTGCGGCCAAGCATGCGACACCGCGCAGAGTGCGGCGCACCCCCTTGCTCACCACATCCATCGTACCGAAGACCATGCCCGTGAACTCCGACATATCCATGATGTCTCGAAGAAGGCCCTTGTGTCCGGGCTCCGTGTTGTGCCACGCCGCATCCCGCACTGCCGACCCCGTTGTATGCCGTCCACCGGGGAGCGCTCAAACCGATCCACAGCCGTGGCCCGGGGGCACAGCAGCGTTGTACTTGACCCCGTACCGCATAGTCTATTGGTACCGCATAGTGGTACTATATAGGTACATGAGCTAGCGGCAAAAGGCGATCAGGAAACTACCCGAAAAGGTAATAGGAAACGTCCACTACAGCAATTGCGCGGTGGAAGCAGCACCAAAAGAGGGCGCGGAATGAGCATGGGCAAACGCATCAAACTTGGCCGTACGTATGCACTTCGGCAGGGAGAATGCCGCCCAAGGCACCATGCACCCAAGCTGAGACTCGTTGCAACAACCCTCGCCGCGTGCGCGGCAGGTGATGGCGGAACTCAGCGGGCTGGCTGGCAGCAAAGTTTCGAAGAGCCTGGACGGACTGACCACGCAGCATATATAGTAGTGACTGGTACTAGTAGACAATGCCAATAATGGTACGAGTACTCATTGACGATTCATCCCTCGCGTTGATATATGTATATGGAGATGCTTCACTAAATATGGAGATAACCGTACATACCAATACCAGTATAGCTAGCGACAGGGTAGTAGACACTTCAAAGGGAACTAGGCAGGGAAGATTAGCCACAAAGTGCGCATGTTTTAATATAACACAGAAAGCGCGGGGGACTTTCGGCAAAAGAGTTGCAAAAGGGAGGGTGGGTCGTGCATGTAGGAGGACAGCAAAAAACTTAGAGAATGGTCCCATCTAGCGACGATGATGGTTTCAAAAGATTTGACGGTACTGGGGTTTAGGTTGTTTGTCGAGTGCGGCAAGCTCAAAGTGCCGTACTGCAGCATTAGTGCCAGCAAAGCACCAACCAAGACTGCCCGTGCACGCGTGCATTGCGCTTTGGCCGCCTCGTCGAATTGGCGTGGCGCAGAGGACCTGGGCAGCCGGTATAGACACCCGCATATCCGAAGGGAGGTAGGCCAGGGAGACTAGCCACCTCAGTCTTCAAAAATGCGGAGGGGGCGGGGCGGCGCTCGGCAGAGCGCGGGCGCCGCCGAGAAGGCTGCGGAGGACCACCGTGGGAGAAAGCCAGCCGACCGGTAGCGCGGCGGCGCGGGTAGGAAGCGTAGTCGGGTCGATGTAGCCGTCGATTACTGCAGAATTGCGGGCCCAACCAGTGGCGGCGGATTGTGTCCAGAGGCACGCCAACTGCGTTTGCACCGGACGCCACGCCCTTCCGTGAGGAGTGCGAGCTCCACACGAAACCTTCCGGGGGGGGGGGGGGGGGGGGGGGGCTCGATATTGATGCGGCCTTCGGCCCGCTTGAGCCAGTCGCAGCGGGTAGCGGCGTTCCGCGTGAGGGGTGGTCTGGCACCGTCGCAGGGGAGCGCCTAGAATCGGTCGGGTTGCTTTTTGCGGAGGCGGTGGGAGTATGGAACGCGGCATCGCGGTAGGTGACGAAGCGGCGCACGAGGGCTGTCTAAGTGGGCACGGCGGAAGCATGGCTTTGAAGTAGGGGCTTGAACCCGTCTCGACGCTTGCGATGACCCGCCGTTATTTTTTGGTTGACGAAGACGTTGACGCTGCGGGCGTCGATGGCCATGTCGTGCGTGCCGCATGAGACGCTAGACCCACTACCACGGGAGTTAAACATGAACATCGAACACACGGTCGCGCCGGCGCAAAGGATGTTACCGTCGTCGGGGGTAGATGTAAGAAGGCAGCAAAGTCGTCGAAGAGGTCGGAGATGACGTCGCACAACAGGGGGCGCGCCGAAGCTCCTCGTTGGTTGTTTGCTTGCGGAGCTGAAGCGCACGCTCCATGTAGGTGATAGGCGGACCGGTGGCAGGGGCGTCATAACGACCGACCGGTGTGACGCCGGAAGGTGTTGATGGCGGAGAGGTAGTGTTGCAAGGAGCCGGCGCCGATAGTGCCGCGCTCTGCGATCCATGCGAAATAGCGGACCCACGTTGCCCCGGTGCACTCCAGAGGTGAGACGCCGTCCTCGTCGATGCAGATATCGGCGAAAAGGCAAACCTTGCCCTCGTCGTACTTGGAGTAGGTGCCGACTGTGAGCGATTTAGTCAAAAGGTCGAGCACCTTGGCACTCCATTCGTCCGTGCCGTACATAGCTTCGATGTTGTCTTGCATGAGCTCGCTCTAGGCGGCCTTCGCCTCGTGTCGGCGATAAAATACGGGGGCGGTTTCGTGGAGCGACGGACTCGCGCCTAAATGCGCCGTGTGCTGCCGCGGATTTTGCTGATGGCGCTGGCCGGGTGCTGATGATGACGACGGGAGCATATGCAGTACGAATGTAATGCCGGGAAGGTAGGTTGATGTAGCCGGCTGACCTCGTAGCGGGCGCGTCGCGCGAGCCACGTACCTAGCCCGACGGGCTGCGCGCGAGAGGGCGATGTGCGAGCGGCGGGCAAAAAGTGTTAGCGCGGCAAGTCGAGATGGGCGCGCGAGAAATGGGGCCGGAGTCGGTGTATATTCTCGTGATGTAGAAATTTACATTTAAATTTAAATTAATTACAACGTGCTACCCGGCTGCTCTCCACCGCTGAGACCGGGTTGTTCTTAGGGCCTACCATCTGTAACCATAGTAGGAACACATATAGTTTAATTGCAGGTCAAGCTTCCGGCCACCCTCTTTCGTTTCTAAACCCCGTCTCCTTCCATCACGTGATCAGAAGCTGTATTATTTTCCGGATAACTGCGTCTAGCCGCACGTACAAGCGACTGCCGCTAATTGGCAGCAGTACGGGGATTACCAATGCAAAACTCGCCCCACCCCCGAAAATAAGGTTTTCATGTACATCGGTAATGCACCGGCACCGCGCAGTCTTCGGTCGTCGTGCTGCGTCTTGGCTCTGCCTGCAACTATCGCTGAAAATATCCCGCAGGTCGCAGTAGTGCTGATTGCCCCACCGCGCCGGCGCTGTTGCGGTCCGCCGGCCTCGGCCGCGGTCCACCGATGCTGCCTCGTCCATCTCTCCCGCCTGAGCTCTTGCGGTAGGATCCCCAATGGGGACTGGAGCGAGAAAGGCGGGCACCAACGCCCCCCCCCCCTCCCCCCCCATCCGTCCGCGTGTCGTCGCTCCGTGGTCGGGACTAGGCCGGTCATGCTCGCCCGCTCGCTTCCGCAGCGCGCCTCGCGTCGCTGCAGCCGCCCGTCCATGGTCAAAGCAAGGTGGCCGCCAGCCGACTCCTCCCGTTGCATGGCTGCGACTCCCTCAGGGTACTCCGGCTCCTGTCTGATGGCCCCTTAGTCGCTGCCACGCATAGCTCCCCCCCCCCCCCCCCCCCCGAACGCCCGCCCCACTTTAAGTGCCGGCGGGCACCCGTCTCCTCGCGCTCGCCGCCCTCGCCCGTTCTCACGGGGTGGCTGAGGGTTTCCCGGGTGTTCCGAACGGGTCAGCCGCAGATTGCCGCTATATTAGGCCGGGCATCGAGTGATTCACAGGTGCAACACATACGGGTGGGGGGTACACACGCCAGCTCTTTTGCCAGTCGGTCGCGGGTCGAGGTACGGTCGCGGGGGCAAGGTACGAGAACACGACCTTCAGGAACACCCTACTTCGCGAGTAGGCTCCCCCCGTCCGAGTCGTAAACACCCCCTCACCACCCGTAGGCGGATCTCAGAGAGGCCGCCGCAAGGCCGAGGTCGTACAAGAATTTTTTTGCAGGCCCCGTACATGGTTGTTGCCCGGCGGCGGCGCCAAGAGGCGCTATTGGGACTCCGAGTATTATTTGAAAAGCCCCCCGTATGGCTCCCTGGTCGTCGCATGATCCAATGACTCGCCACAACCGGCCACCCCGCTCAGCCCCCTGCCGCACCCAACCGGGCAAGGGTCTTAGGGGCTACAAGCAAGGTGAGGTGAGGTAGAGCTGAGGGTGGTGCCGCCGGGGCTGCCGCACCCAGGATCCTCAGCTCCCGGTGGGCCGCAGCTTGGGTGCGGGCGCTTAAAGTAGAAGGGCATGTTAAAGTTGGAGGGGTTGACATAGGCAAGGGTAGGGAAAGGACGACGACCCGGGTGGGCGAGTTCGTAGTCAGGGAGTCCCGCTCATGCCGACGACTCCAGTGCATTGTTGCTTGGAAAGCACGCCCGGAGTCGTGTCCTCGAAACGATGTTGCAGGGGGTCGGCACCGAGGAGCACCCCATCATTCGGCCTTGTCGGTCGTCTAGCCCGCGACCTTCGTCTTGCCCTTACCAATGTCCTTGGCGGTGTCTTTGGCGGTTCGTGCCGCCGCCGCCTCGCGCGTCGGTCGGGTGGTCTTGAAGTAGTCGCGGTTGTTGCCGCTCCCGTCACAGTCGTGGTCGTTGCGCCGTTTGCCACTGCCGAAGCGCAGGCGGACCGACGTCTTCGCGGCACTCGCGATGTTCGTGATCCTTGTAGAGCTCCGGCAGCTCGGTGAACTCGGGCGGTTCCATGTTCTCGGTGCCAAGACGGAGCTATCGCTAACATCGAGAGCTAAGGGGCCGCCGTTGTGCATTTACGTGTCCTAGTGCTTGCGAAGGTAGGCCAAGCGGAATCAATGACCGTCGTCGACGGCCTCCATGCTGTGGACGACGGCCTCGAGCCGCTGCCCGAACGCTTGCATAGTCACATCGGTGACACACGCCGCGACTAGCAGCTTGCGAAGCTCGATGTCCATGCCGGCGATGAAGGCCCCGTAGCACTCGCTCGGCGTGGAAGTACCCGTCCGCTGTCGATTGAAGACGAGGGTTATTGCGCAGCATGTACTACTCGAGCACACGGTCGAGCCCCAGACGTCGCAGGCCGCCGCCGGGAGGCATCCCGCTCTCGATTCTGGGCATGGCAGTAGCGAGGACGGTTTTCCAATCAAGGCAGTGGGGCTCGCTCGAAAGAGCGAAGGTAGCACGGACGTTCTGGTCCTTACCACTACCGGCGCGGGACTCGTTCCCGCCCGCCGGAATGGCGTCCTCTTCGCCGGCGGCAGCCGGCGGCATAGAGGTTCTTGGGTAGCGAAGGACCGGGAGAGCTGCTGAGCTTTTCATCGTCGCGCCCCCCGCACGACGCCCCGCCTCGATGCGTTCTTGAGCAGTGGCGCATGTCCCGCCGGCGCCTTTGACAGCCGCCGCCTTGCCGGCGTCGGCCATCTTGGGGTCGGTACGTGAGCCACTGCCTGATATTTCGAAGCAAACGTCCGGCGGGGAACTGCGGGGAGAAGATACTGAAGAGCCTCGGCTTGAGTTGGTCATGTATAACAGCAGCAAGATCGGAGGGGGTGGAAGATCTTGTACCGTTCCCGGGGGCCTTATTAGCACTCTTAAGGTCCGAAACCGCGAGTTGGTGTTGTGCATGCAAGAGGCAAGCACAAAAGTAAGATCGTGGTCCCATCTAGCGGATGATGATGGTTTCATATGATTCGACGGGTACTGCGGCGACCGATGTTTTTTGCCAAGTGCGGCAAGCGCAAAGTGCCGTGCGTACTGTGGCGTTGTTAGTTAGTGCCAAATCACCAACCAAGACTGCCCGTGCATGCGTGCATTGCTATGTGGCCGCCACATCGAATTGACGTGGTGCGCGTCGCCTTGCCGCAGGTGCACACTGTACTAACTAACGGTGCGAACCGCATATCGGATCTTATATTCAGGTAGTTTCGCAATATCGTATGGGTTACCGCGGGAAGTGTTGTGCCTACGGGTATACATGTACATGATGGAGGTACCGGTACATTCCGTGTCCGCTTGGTTGAGCGGTCGTCTTCTATGCGAAAAGTGTCGGGTTCGATTCCTGGTCGATGTATTTCGGCAGTATCGGCATGGCGTGTCTTGGGTTTACCCTGTTGATACATTAGCCCTTCGGAATTCGAATGAGGCAATGGTCTAAGCAGAGCTATGCCAAACCTATCTCCATATATACCTAGTTGGAGATACGACTGCCGTCGGCGGAAAGAGGTCAAGTGCCGGGGCTGCTTCAGCCGATGTCCTGGGGCGAACTTTTACTTAACTAGAGGTATTAGAGTTGCTCATCGCGGACGAGTGTTGCTGATGGGCGACTGGGCGAGTGGCGCGGTCATGCTGATGCACGACATCACGCGCACACGCGCGATTTATCTCAGAGATAGCTGATTCATCATCAGCAAAACTGCCAAGGGAGGGGGCTTTGTGGTTTGCCGAAAATACGCCTTGGCTTAAGTTACAATGATTTCTAGGGCAAGAGCCTGCCGGCAAAAGCAACCCGCAAGAAAATAATGCACGAAGTGACCGAGGGGGGACGGCCGCGGCCCGTAACATGGTATCAATATAATAGGCGGAGCGCGAAGGAAGATGGAGACAACAGATAGCCCGCTAGTTTCATAGAAAGTCTGCCTCGAGTGGGGGTTGACTCACCGCGTCGTGCTTGAGTTGATTGTGCTTGTTTATACGGTAGTTTTTCTAAGTCAGATTATGGGTGTTGAAGCACACCCTTACTACCGCGATCTCAGTAAGATGTGTAGTTGCGTGCGTTGCATGCGCGCCACATACATTTGTGTAGCGTGTCGTACACGTACTCAAGCAGCGCACGCCACGCGGAAAGAAACCCCAACTACCGGTAATACACATTTCAACGGGAAGGGATATGTGGTTTGCCGAGCTCGATCTTGGGACACGACGCATGAGGGCGCCGGCCGGCCCGAGGGGCAGATGAGGGGCGGTCAAAAAGCCGGGGCCGGGCACCGGGCCAGGAGGGGGAGCCGAAAGGCGACCACGGGCCACTTGGGAGGACCGACGCCACCGCGCACACCGAGGCGGCCGGGCGCGAAGATGTCCATGGAGGGCGGGAAGACAACCACTTCGGATGCCATTTCCGAGAGGCGCTGGTGCCATCTCCGGTCGGGCCCGTAGGGCACGACATCGGTAGCCGCCGCGCCGGAGGTGCGGAGTTTGATGACGAGGTCGTGATGAGGGCCCAGCGAGGGTTGCACCAGTTGTGCTCGCGGCGCTACGCGCCGTCAAAAAAGCATAGACTGTCGGTAGCCTCACTGCAGGGGTCGCGCCATCGGGTGGTGTCGCAGCGCGGGACCCGCGCGTTGTCCTTGGCGGTAGCGAAGCGGTCGATGATGTGACGCCCCCATGTACTGTCGAGGTAGTTGAAGTGGCGTAGGTTGAACGCCGCCCAGTTGTCGTTGTCGATCTCGCGGGCGAGGCGGTCAGCCCAGATGTTCGTCGGGGTCCTGATGTCGTAGCGCGCCGCACGGATGGAGATGTCGTTGGTGTCAAGCATGAACCATACCTTCCGTAGCTCGGTCGTGAGTACAGTGGAGCGGGAGGTGAGGTTGGCGAGGATGGACCATCCCCATATTGCCCTCGACGTGAAGCAACACATGTCGACCTCGCAGCTCCGAGAGGAAGGTGAGCACAACGTACCGGACAGCCTTGAACTCCTTGTAGGTGATGTGCAACTCACGGCCGCCGTCATACTACAAGCCGCGTGCCTCGATAGTCTCGTTGAGAACGGCGCCCCACCCGTAGCCGGAGTTGTCGACGTGAACGTCGACGGTCTCGACAGACGTATAGACGGAGCTGCCGTTGATGTGGCCGGGACCGCAACCCAACACTAGAGGTCGCGTAGGAGCTGGTGCGTCATCTCGACGCGCTCGCTCCACGAGTCCTTCGTGCGGAGCACGTCGTGCAGCTCGCGAAGGTAGAATCGCGCCCGCTTGATGGCGAGGAACATTAATTGGGTGCGACATGCCAGGGACGCGAGCTCTCGCACAAGCGGCCATCGCGTTCGCACTAAAGCACGGCGGATGAGGCCGAGGGTTGTAGCAGCGAGCGACTCGAGTTTCCGATGTGAGGCCCGAATCGTACCTTTCTGCGAGTCGAATTCCAGGCCGAGGTGCTCTTGTTTTTATATCGGCTCCCACTGGCTCTTGTCATGGTGTCGGTTGAGGCCTAGCTTCCCTAGCATGATGGAGGTGAGGCGTTCATCGTGAACATCGTAGGCCCGCCGCGCTCGACTAGACGCGAAGAATATGATGTCGTCCATGTAGGGGAGCATGCGGCCGCCGCAGAAGTGCATGCGCCGGGGGTGGCGTGGTCCCATGATGAGCTTAGACCGGCGCACCCCGTGGGAGGTAAATGTGAAGTCGGGGCGTCGCAGATGGCGGTTGAACGCGGCAGTGGGGGAGCAAAAGTAGTAGGGGCTTAGGCTCCAGCCCATGGGGAGCCCCGCCAGGCGGTAGAGTTTGTCTCGGTAGTCAATAGTGAAGTAGTCGCTGTCCTCGGGGGCAATGCCGACGGCGTAGAAGCCGTCATGTAGGTCCATGGCGAGCATGTAGTCGCCGCGTCGAGCCATGTGACGCAGCCGGGTGAGGGTCTCGAAACTCAGGTCCCGCTCCTACTCGCAGTACCGGTTGAGGGGTAGTAGATCGATGATGGGCCGCCACGTGTAGACACCCGGCTTGGCGACGAGGAAGAGCGGAGAGATCCACCGCGAAAAGAGGCCCTCCTCCCACGCTCCGCTAGCCATGAAGCGAGCCAACTCGCCGTTCATGAAGCGTAGTTGGTCGGGGGTAGCGTCCTCCATCGATACGCCGTGGTGAAAGGGGGCGGGCGGCCCGCCTTTCAACGGGATGCGCACGCCGTCGCGGATCATGTCGACGACCTTGCGCCCGGCGCCGATGTCCGCCGATGCCTGCCAATTGCGTCGCACCCGGTGACGCATGTAGTCAGACTCGGAAGTGCACGAGTCGGGACGCGGGCCGGAGGGCGCACGGATGTGTGCCTGGCGCATGTGTTCGCCCTCGCTCGGGAGGCACATCGACTGCCTTAGGTTGCGCGTCGAGGCAGCAGTAGCCGACCATAGGGGGTGGCTCGTTCGGTCACGGTAGTCGAGTCGGCCACATGCCGGATAAGGAATCGCGACCAGTGTCAGGGTAGGAAATTAAATCGGCTAGCCAGGCCGAGGCGCCGAGTAGTCGGCGCCAAGATGGAGCGTGCCATATAGGCGAGGGCACGCAGATGGGGCCACCATTACCATCAACCCGCGCAGCAGGCGCGGTCGGAAAGGGGGGCTCGGAAGGAGAAGAGGGGGCGCAATGTCTTTGCGCTTGCCATACGAAAATGCGATTTAAGGTCAGTCGGCAGCTGTCAGCAAGGCCGGCTTTTCGCACGCAAGAAGACGTCAAGACGGTACCGGCGGTCGGAGGACGGGAAAGCCAAAGCGCCTGGCACGGGACGAACCTGCGAGGATCGACGCGGCCCGCCACAGCATGGTAGCGGGGGCGCGAAGATGGAAGATGGGGACAACAGCCCGCTAGTTCTAATAAGAATATACCTCGAGTGGGGGTGGACTCACAGAGTCACAGCGTCGTGCCGGAGTTCACCGTGCCCGTTTGTACGGTAGTTTTTAAAGTCGGATTCGGGGTGTGGAAGCACACCCGTACTACCGCGGTCTTGGTACGATGTGTAGCTTCGTGCGTTGCATGCTCGCACACACACACACACACACACACACATATATATATATATATGTGTGTGTGTATATATATATATATACATATATATGTATGTATATACATATATAGGATTGTGTGTGTGTGTGTGTGTGTGTGTGTGTGTGTGCAAGTAGCGTGTCGCAAGCGAACGCGCGTTGCGTGCGCTAGGTGGAAGGAAACCCCAACTGCTGGTAGCGAACATTTTCTTCTCCCCCGGAACAGGACTGCGTGCAGTGAAACCCTTGCTGCAGCGTCTCTACGACGGCCGTTGAGTCAGAAATCCAGTTACGGAAAGCCCAGGGTAGGCGAATCTCCGTTAATATAGACTTATAGTCAACAAGCAAATCGCTTGAACATTACGTCATTACGCAAGACTAATTTGAGGTCAGTGACGAAATTTCGAACACTGTTGGATCACCGTCAAAATACCTGCCATCAAAATGCCCGGCACTGACCACGAAAGGTCCGCCCTATCCTACCCGTTTTGGCGTCGGCCCATTCGAGTAGAAATAAGGACTAATTGCGAGTTGGGGCATTATTATTACTAGGTAGTAAGCATTACTATATTATTCTTGATTTTGATTTGAATCGCACCCGTAACGAAAGCACCACGGACAAAACAATAATGTCGCGTTGCAATGGAAAAACATTGAACACGTTTTGCTACATACCCGGGGCAGCAGCGCGCCGCAGCGGTGTGATATGGCGCCGTGCTAGCGGACGTCGCTCGCCCACGCCGTCTGAGCGCCAACCATCGAGTCGGAGAGGTTTTCGAGTCGGCCACAGGCCGGATAGGGAATCGTGACCAGTGTTGGGGCGGCAGGAAATTAAATCGGCCAGCCATGTCGAGGCGCCGAGTAGTTGGGTTTACATGGCAAGATGTTGGAGCGTGCCATGTAGGCGAAGGCACGCAGATGGATGGGGCCACAAGTACCATCAACCCGCGCAGCAGGCGCGGTCGGAATGGGAGGTTCGGAAGGAGAAGAGGGAGGCGCAATGTCATAGCGCTTGCCTTACGAAAATGCGATTTCAAGTCGGCCGCCGTCAACAAGGCCGATAGAGGCCGGCTATCAGCACTCAAGAAGACGGTACCGGCGGTCGGAGGACGGCGGGTCTTCACACGTCGGACGTGCGGGAAAGCCAAAGCGTCTTGCATGGGACGAACCCGCGAGCATCGACGCTGCCCGCCACATGTATGGTAGGTGGGGCGCGAAGATGGAAGATGGGGACAAAAACCCGCTAGTTTTGTAAGAATTCTACCTCAAGTGGAGGCAAGGTCGACTCACAGCGTCGTGCTGGAGTTGACCGTGCTCGTTTGTACGGTAGAGGTCGACTCACAGCGTCGTGCTGGAGTGAACCGTGCTCGTTTGTACGGTAGTTTTTCAATTTCACATTTTGGGTGTTGGAGTAAGCACACCCGGCCTACCGCGGTCTTGGCACGATGTATAGCTGCATGCCTTGCTTGCGCGCCACATTTGTGTAGCGTGTCGTAGGCGAACGCGCTCTGCGCGCACCAGGTGGAAGGAAACCCCAATAATAACTACTGGCACTAAATGTTATCATATTCTATTCTTGACGATTTTGAGTTGAATCGCACCGTGACGAAAGTATCGCGGACGTAATGATAATATCGCGTTGCAATTTTGTTACAACTAAACAAATACTAAACACGTTTTGCTTGCCCTGCTGAAGCCCGGCCCGGGCCCCGGGGCAGCAGCGCAGCGGCGTGATATAAAAATGGCGCCGCGTGCCGGAGGACGTCGTCCGCGCCGTCTAAACCATTACCATCGCCAGCCAATCGTCGCCTGCAGCAGCCGACGCCCTACGGTCGCTAGCACATAGCCCATTGCGCCACTCACTACCACCGACTCCTTCCGCCCCCACCTCCAACCCCCCCTCACCACACTTTTATCTCAAAGCTGCTGCGTCTAGTACCGGCCGTTCCATTTCTGCCCCCAGGCCGGCAGGAGGGGCTGACCGCAACCTCTGAACGAAGAACAGCAGCGCCGCCCCGGCGATGGGCCCCTGCTAGCTACCTCATCCTCGGTGCCACCGAGACCCGAGGCCGAAATTGATTCAGCTGCTGCGACTGCAACCTTCTGCCCTTCTGACGGGGATGCAGAATAGCTTGCCCCAAGTTGCGCCAACTCTGAGGCGCACGGGAGAGTGTCACAGCGAGTCGTAGCAAGGGCTGGCGCAGAAGCAGAAGCGGCGGCGGCATTGCAGCGGCGGCGGTGGTGGCCCAGCAGCAGCAGCAGCGGCGGCGGCGCAACATGGCAGGCCCATCCGCGGCACAGCAGGTGTTCACGGCGCCAGACGGCTCAAAACGCGTGAAGGACGCGGAGCTGCAGCTGCCGGTCTGCCTAGGCACTGTCGCCTTCTGGCTGGGAAAGAAGGCATCGGAATATAACAGCCACAAATGGACAGTGTACATCCGGGGTGCCGGCAACCAGGACCTGAGCGCGTGGGTGTCCAAGGTGGTGTTTCAGCTGCACCCTAGTTTTCCCAATCCCAACCGCACCGTGGACACGCCGCCCTACGAGCTCACGGAGACCGGCTGGGGCGAGTTTGAGATCGGTGTGCAAGTACACTTCAAGGAAGACGCGTTGAGCCCGCCGCTTGAGCTCTACCACGCGCTCAAGCTGTACAGCGAGACGGACGGCCAGCAGAACCAGGTGTCTAAGAAGCCGGTGGTGCATGAGCGCTACGATGAGATTGTGTTCAGCGAGCCCCCAGAGGCTTTCCACGCACGCGTGACCGGCGCACCAGCGGCTCCAGCACCTGCCTCCACGCTTGCGCCCTACTTCGAGGCGCACAGCGCGAAGGAGGAGCTTGCCCGTATTCAGGCCGCACGCCACAAGGCCGCGCAGTTCAAGGCCACGCTGCTCCGTCAGCTGGAGGCAGTCCCCTGAGATGCGCCCACCCCGCGCTGCTCTGCCTTACCCCGTCCCGTCCTCCTGGGACGGGCGTCATGCCTGGCCAACCCCTTCACCTCTGGGAGGATGCAAGACAACGGAAGCGGCAAGACAGCGTGGTGGCGCGCTCGCTGCGCTTCACGCGGTGGGCGTGTCCCATTGCAGACAGCATGCGTGCAGCAGTGGCAGTGACATTGCAATGTTTCGGAGTGGTTGGCCAGAGGGGTAACACACGCCCAGTAGTACGATGCTGCTGCTGCGCACCCACAGGAGCCCCGCACACATCAGGCGTAGAAAATGTGTATGCGTGCCATCTGCTTCCGCGCGGCGGACAAATAAGACACACGTAGTCATGCTGCCATCTGCTGAGCACCCCCCCCCCCCCCCCTCCCCCCCCCTGCGGTCGTTGTCGAGATATGTTTGGCTCGACCTTGAGCAGCCATGAGCCAATATGATTCACAAGTAGTGTCGTTTGTATCGACATGATATCTATGGGATCGCCTCACACCTACAGCCCATGGTATCGACCAAGTCACCTGGCATTGGTGTTATGTTGTCGGGATAGTGAAAGCAAAAGCAAATAGGTCAAATTCTTTACTCATTCTATTGGTGTTGCCATTTACGCTGATCGGTGGTGTACCATGTCATCTCATACCAAGATTGCTGAAGTTTGTGCGTTGGAGTTGCCATAAGGTTGGCCATACAAGGCAGTGGGAGTGGGGGAGAGTGTATATTTGCGATTTTACGGGCGCCGCAGATTCACGGCTCTTATTTGGTATTGCGATTGAAAACACAAGTCAGGTGTCTTTGCGCGGAACGCCGATTGAATAGGGGTGGGTTTTCATTGTCTTCGCAACGGAAGGACAGGGGACCTGTAGTTGCCGGTGTGAAATACTGAAATGCATACAAAACATGTTGCCGGCGACATGAAAAAGTGCAGTAACCAGGACACCGCGATCAGTGTGAGACCAGACTGACACACCACGGACCGTCATATTACACAAACAAAGGAAATGATGCAGCAGGCAGGAAGGGAGCGTCATACCCAGGGATAACCCGTGTGGCTGCTTAGAGTACCATGGTGCTGAATGACTGGCGGACTGGTGATGTGATTTACAGCAGGCCACAAAAGTCTGTGCATGTTTTATGGGTGTGATTTCGCTGCTTGGGGCGCTTCTTCGATAAATTCGCGCAAATCCTATGTCGTTGCGGTCATTGTGGGGAAACTCATGAAAAGGCGCGCACATGACATGCTATAGGGTCAGTGCGACGCGGTGTGCGGTCCGCGCACGGGACCTGTCATGTATTAACTGTCATGGGTTGGAAAACAGGGTTGTGGCCGGTTTGAGCGCACGGCGCGCCGGCACTTGAACATAAAGAACCGTGTTGTTTATCCCATGGTCGTCGCCATGTACATATGTTAGCTACCTACCACATGCGCTACTGTCCAGCGTATTATTAAACGTCTATGGTCAGCTATGGCGGGTTGCGTGCGACATTTGTAAACTGGGTGTTCGCCCTGCAAAGAGCAGAAACGTGCAGTCACGCGGCGAATTACGGAAATTTCATACCGTTTCGCCGTTTCGTTAGAATGTAGATCTGAATAATGGGCTGGAAAGCACGCGAGCAGCGCTTTCTAGAACACTCAATGCCCTCTCATTCCAATAGAACGGCGAAATTCCATGGCATGTCAGAGACACCCCCATTTTTCTGGGACGCCAGCCAGCCAACTCATTTTGGGTGGGTGCGCGTGATGGGGGCAGGTAATGTGCCACTCCACGCAAGCTCCCAGGCGCGAGGACCTCTTGGATGGATCTCCATGTCGCGCCGATGAGCCCCGTCGATGAGCCAAAAGTTACCATCAGACGATTTTGGCTCCCCCCCCCCCCCTTTGATTATGGGTCACATGTGCTACAACATGTGCGCGGCCCTTTGCGCTAGTCGTGAAATTGTTGTTGTTGGGGGCGAGCCCGCGCCGCTTATTAACCCACGGTGCGGGTGGTTTAAGCATGCCCCTGTGGGAGCAAAATCACTTTAAGTGTAATACTTTAACCCAGCGAGGCGCAGGAAACGGCGCTTGTCATGCAGCTTGGAGGATTGTGGGATTGGAGATTGTGGAAATAATTGTCCGCAGCATTATTGACACGCTCTCATGGAAATGTCCATGCATTGCAACGGTAGCATGCATTGATTGCCTTGGGCTCAAACTTGCGCGTCATACATCCCATGCATATGTCCACCCTCTGCCGGGAGCGCGTGCGAATGCGACGGACGGTAGCTACACTGCCAACATATGTTGCTCCTTGGCGGGCTTACCGTGTTTCATCAGTGGTTCTAGCCTTGTGTTATATGAGTACGGACATTGAAGCGGTAGTGACACCACTGCCGTAGCGCTTGTCATATCCGTGGGCGCGCGAGGTCTGGGACAGCCCACAACCTACCTAGTTTGTTAGGGTTTCATACCCTGGATATAACCTAAATAGGGCACCAAACGACGCCATTGCCGAGACATATTCTTAGAAGTGCGACAGCCGCGGACGAAACGGCTGCCTCCTTGGCGTAGGCGGCTCGCATGCACTGAAACGCGAGGCTCCATGGCCCCGTAGCCCCATGGCTTGGGCACCAAGGCGAGGATACAGGCGAAATTCTATGTGAAAAGACTTATGTGAACTGGTGTATGACGCGGCGACGCGGTGCTGTATATATAAAGTGTCGCGTATTATGCTGCGCGGCGGCGACGTAGCGGTGCGCTGGTGATGTTTGATGCGGCGGTGAATTATGGTGACGATACATCATACTCTTCCTTATTATAAATATATACTAACCGTACCGGTCTGTTCTGGTAAAATTCGTCGTCAGGGGTAGTGCGCTTTTCTTGCAGATAATAAGCACCCTTTAGAGACGGTTTACCTGGCTTTGGTTATCTTAAATATGGAAAAGCTTTACTGGAATCCATTTTGCTTTTATCTGGGACTACCTATCTCCTTATCCCCAAGCCTTATTCTTATCGAATGCCTTATGCGTAAGTCTTGTCCAGAATTCCAGACAATTACGCCGTATGGATAAGCAGTTCGATAAGACTTGCATGTGGCTTATCTGTTGCGTATTCCCCAAGAGCAAGACATGTACCGTACTCGTGGAACCCTACCAAGGGGGGGGGGGGGGGGGGGGAGAACCATGGCTACATTTGCGCGCGAAGCAGCATGACAATGGCTACATTTGAGATCGCTCCCGCGTGCACGCGTGCCAGCGTTGCAACCACTTCGGCGGGAAACCAACGTGCGAGTGGCGACTAGTCACACATGCTCCGTATTGTTAGCGCGGCCCTCAGGGCAGGCGGGCGCCGGCGCCGGATCACATGTAATCAATAAGCCTATCAAACTAAGGTGCTGGTATATCTTAGGGTGTGTATGTGGGACCATAAGCATGCACAACAAACAAAGCGTTGAACCGTTCGAGGAGCAGGTTCTAAACCCCATAATCATGGAGTCTCAAGCCAACATCGACCGCTTTAGAGAGTTAGCCACTACAGCGGAGCCATCGGTGTAAAATTCGGTCACTCGGCTATGGTGTAACAATCGAAGTGTGACAATTATACAAGTACGATATACTACGATTCAGCACTAGCGCTGTCACTTCATACTTCACCGCCGATTTTTACGGTGTTAAGAGAGTAGTATTTTACTCCCATGTTGGAAGCCCTGTGGATAAGGCCGGCGGAGTGCGGCTTCTTCGGAGTACCCGCCGCCACCATGGCCTCCTCACCCCCACCCCTGCTTAAGCCGTCGGCATCGCGCCGCCGCACCCCTACTCTACACCTTCGCCTAGCGAGGTCAAACTCCAAAACGTGCAGACCCAGGAGAACCCGATGTGCCAGACCGCCGACCCACGCGCGCGGCCCCGCGAGCTCTCAGACAGGTCGCTTGCTTTACGATTCACTGCGGGCGGCCGTCAAGTAGGCCGCGCCGCCGGACCCGATACCCTGTCGGAGCATCCCCGGGGAAGAACACCGACTCGCAGCGCCATCGGGGCGCGATCTCGGCTCTCACGGCCAACCTGCCTACCCCACTTTCTCGCGGCCCGGCGCCGGTACCGATGCCGGCATCTGCGCCGCCTCATCTAGCGCGCGGCGCCGGCCTTGCGCGCGGGCTGCCTGCCTCAAGCGGGCGCCGCAACACCTCCACACGATGGCACGCCATGAATACCTGCGCCAAGAGACCGAGACCGAGACCAGGCAGCCGTTCGTCCCCGACCCACAAGGGGGCAGCGGCCCGGTCAATCCCCCCCCCCCCCCCCCCCACCACCAATAGAGATCTAGCTAGACGATCGTGGCAGTCCACATACCGGCCGCGGCCGTCAGTGTCAGCTGCCCGCATGGCTACCGGCGGAACTAGGGGCGGTCGTGCAGCGCCAGGAGCCCGGCCAAAAGGCCTAGACTAGGCCCATGCTCATCCACACAGAGCGGGGCCGGGCGCTGCCGGAGGGCGACCCCGAGAGCGACGGCGCTGCGGCCGGCACAGCGGTGCAGCAGTTTGCCGTCATATTCGAGGGGGTGCCGCGCGCGCGGCGTCAGCTTTGATCATCGGCGAGTCGACTCAAGACGCGCCCCACAGCAGCCCCCGCCTCTCCCCGGCGGAGGCAAATAGCGCGCTAGGTTAGCTCGGCCACGCAGCAACCCCGACCGCCCCCGAGCCCGGCACATGCGTCACTGCCGGCGGGACGCTTCGGGTGCCTCAGCAGCCGGAGCGTCGCAAATGTGATGTTGGGGAAGGGACGGCAAGGGAGTTGGCGCCCATGGGGGCGTCTTAGTTGCACCCGCCGAAATAATTAGGAAGCGGCGCCTATTATTGGGAAGGAGACAAGAGGATGAATGGGGGGGGGGGGGGGTATAAAAGCACAAGGAATGTCCGCTACAGAGGACTAGGGTAAGGGTAGGGTCAGGGAGGGGGATTACAAAAATCAAAAAGGAAAATTAAAAAGAGGGCGGGTTACGCCCGTTAGATTAGGGACATAGCCTTCAGAAGACCAACCACACGCTACGTGCTATGCAAGGAGGCAACATATCCTATGCGGGCTCGTGTGGTTGGGCCATAAGACATTGGCATGTGTATCATCAAATAGTAGTACGCGAGGACAAGTTGTAAGAAATTTCAAATTGCAAATAAATGTACTATTTGTGCGAGTACTACTACGATGTGTACCTGAGAGGCTGAGACTACGGGTATGTGTACCGTAAATTGCTGCCGTGTGGCAAGAGTTGTTCTTTTGAGACGAATGTCACCTCGATTGTTTCTGAGGCGGCATCCGCCTCAAATAAAGCACAACGCTTGCCACACGGCATCAGCGTGATACCGTGTATATACTCGTCGGATTGTATATACTCGTCGGATTGAACCGCAGGTACATATCGTACACGTACTCGTAGCGTACTCATCGTACACATATATGCATTCGTACTCGTAGTGTATACATCATATACACACAATTAATTTTTACATAAGGGCTTTCACAAAAGCGCACTACAAACCGAACTAACAGCAGCTATGAAAGGTTGCCAGCAAAAGAGAGACATAATAAGCCTGAAACCAAGGTCGAGCGGGAGGACAGGGAGCCAAGAACCAAGAAGGAGCCAAGGGAACCACGAAGTCACTTAGCTGCCAGGAACCAAAGGCACCCCCGCCTCGGGGTAGGCTATCAGCCGCGGCGAGGATGCTTGCAGCCAATGACCCGGGTCATAGCAACAAATGCCGACGAGCGACGCGACGCAGGCGCAGGAGCACCATCACGTGCCGCACCCGCGGCCGCGAACCCGCCAAGAACGTTGTCTGCATGTGCCATGTTAATGAGCAAGGAGAAACGGCGGCGCCACGCAGACAAGAGCTGGCCAATTTTTTGGCCAGTGTGTGTGTGGCTAGCTTTCGCAAGCTCCCCCAAGAAAGCCTCGGCGTGCGGGGCCAGCTAGCCAAACTTGGAAACGGCGAAAGGAACAAAGCGACGCATGCCGGCGGCGTTTCGGACACCCTCGTCATACTTCTGGATTTTGTGGCAGATATTGGCACATACAGATATCGTAATTGTCGAACTCCACACACCGGTTCCCCGGGTACTCGCTAAATGAAATCCTCCCGGGGTTGAAGCTGTGTATAGCGGGGTCACAATCCTGAGATGCAACTACCGAAACGAGTACGAGTAGTGATTAGTATCCGGTTGATACAGTCAAATATAACGTCATTTCATCAAAACTCAGAGCCCACGTGACCACCCGTCTCGCCAACCCATCCCGCCCCAACGATGCCGATCGGACACACCGGCCGGCACCATGACGCGCACACCGCGGTAGCAACGCGCTAACGTAGGCATATATAGTGGCGTTCATGTGCCTCGTCTTGTGTGTCGCGGGCAGGGACGGGGCTGGCGGCGGGATGATGAGGGAGGAGCGCGATCGGTCACGTGCTATATTACGCACGTAGCGCGTGCCACGTAGCCAAAAAGCGTTGCCAGCTACACATCTCGGATTTGAGACCCGTTTACGGTCTTCAGAAACGAGTACCTACGCGAACCGGTGTGCAAAGGTCCAACCGTCCCCCCCCCCCCCCCCCCCCCCCCGCCCCCCGGCGTGCGAGATATCAATTATCGGATTCAATAGGGATCGATCGAAATTGTGACCTTTAGCGCATGCCCATGGGTCTAGAGCACGAGCTCCGAAACCAGTGTAACAATCGAGGCGACATCCGCCTCAAAAGCACAACGCTTGCCACGCGGAAGCGTGATATCGTATATATACTCGTCGTAACCTCGGGTACACATCGTACACGTAGGGTACTAGGGTCAGTGAGCGTATGTATATATTGTAATTGTCACAATGGTAGCCGAGAGAGGACGGTCACACTAATAAGCTAGATGAGCATGCGAAGATTGTGACGGATGTAGTGGAAGTGCCGTACGCGGGCGTTATGCATATGCTTATATCCATGATTGCTAAGGGAGTAGCAAGCAGCAGCAAATATTCGATAGTAGTGCCACCAGTACTCCCGTGAAATCCGCCAATGATGATATGGAAATCAAATAATAAGGCAGGTCCGATTTAATGTTATGTTTTAGTACTCTACTTTCCGGAGAAACATAGGGGGGGTCACTTTGTAAGTGGCTTCAACTTTATGTTCACGTACTTAAGCAGTACTTGGCGGTTGGGAGCAGTGCATGAGCGGCTGGGGGCTCAGCCCCGCACCGCCGCCGTGAGTATACTGTGTTAGTTACGTGGATAGCGTCTAGAGAACGCACGGAAAGTCTTAAATATCCAGGCCAGGCATGCAGCAGCTTCGCAACATCATAGCACTACATGGAGGGGTGGATAGGCCACCGTATATATGGTTGGTTTGTCATGATGTTGACTGTAATATGGTGATGGTTCCAAAAAATGCCCCACCCCGTCTCCATTTTATGCTTGCATATATATGGCAGGGAACACCCTTCTGCACACAGCCATGCATTGAAACGATAAAAAGAAGGCATGCCAGTAGCATTTATTTATGCAACTTTGGGCATGTTCTACTAAGTACTGTGAGATCAACATAAATAAAGTACAGGGCGGGGGGGGGGGGTGGAAACAGAGGGGGGGGTCTAAAACATAAAATTAAGTCGGACCTGCCTGCTAATAATAAGATTTCGCTGCTCATCCTCTCAAATGAGGTTTTAAATTACGCATGTCATTAATATATTTACAAGAGGACAAGACCCAGATGATAGTTACATGAGCCAGCTGCAAAAGGCGATCAGGAAACCACCCGAATAGGCAATAGAAAACGTCCACCACAACAGTTGCGAGGTGGAAACCCACATGATCATATCTAATACCAGATGAATATATAGAGTACCCACCCACCCACCGCCGCCTGGGCGGGCCCGACGACCGTCCTCGGCCCTCGGAATCGCGGGCCCTTCCTGCGCCTCCACCCCCGGCTGGGGATGGGGCGGGGATCGTGCACGGGTGGCGCCTTGGTAGCCTTGGCCCCGCCCGTGCTGCCACTACTGCCGCGGAGGAGCAGTGTGATATGGACACCGGCGTCTTACGTCGTTGCTGGTCCGGTCAAGTCCCCGTTCGTTGTTCTTTGAGCACCCTCTCCCTTCCTGTCGTGTCAGCGCCTCCACATCACATTCGGCCTAGTGCCGCTATTGGAGTGGCCCGGGATGTTGTGCTGGGAAGGGAGTTCTACGTTCGGCGGAAGGGGAGGCGACCGAGCTGGCGGCGGATATGGCTCTGGGCGGAACAACGCGCGCTGGACACCGGCGTCTCACGTCCTTGCTGGCCCGGTCAAGTCCCCGTTCGATGTTCTTTGAGCACCCTTTCCCTTCCTGTCCTGTCGGCGCCTCCACATCACATTCTGCCTAGTGCCGCTATTGGAGTGGCCCTGGATGTTGTGCTTGGGAAGGGAGTTCTACGTTTGGCGGAAGGGGAGGCGACCGAGCTGGCGGCGGATATGGCGCTGGGCGGAACAACGCGCGCTGGACACCGGCGTCTTGCGTCGTTGCTGGCCCGGTCAGCTCTCCATTCCCTACTCGTTGAGCACTTGCTCCCTTCCTGTCCTGTTGGCGCCTCCACATCACATTCGGCTCAGCGCCGCTATTGGAGCGGCCCGGGATGTTGTGCTGGGGAAGGCGTTCTACGTTTGGCGGAAGGGGAGGCGACCGAGCTGGCGGCGGATATGGCGTTGGGTGGCCTGCGTCTGTTGCACGCCCGTGGCGCCCTATTCTGGGTTGGACCCCCCCCCACTTCAGCTCCTTGCTGCGATACCTCAACTTCGAAGCTCCTTTCCTGTCGGCGCCTTCACATCACATTCGGCCTAGTGCCGCTATTGGCTGGAGTGGCCCGGGATTGTGTGCTGGGGAGAGCGTCCCTACTGCGTGGAGCGGCGGCTGGCTGGTGGCGATGTCTGGTCGGTGGCTACCTTGGCGGTTCCCGCCTCTGTTGGCCCGTAGCTGGATTTCCTTCTGGATTTCTGTGTGAATTTCTTGAATGTTGCGTCTAGCACATGTAATCACATCATATCTAATACTCCCGGGGGACCAACGGATTCATTTGCTGTACAGCCAGGCGCGCAGCCCTACTACTGGTTTATTATTTGTTGTGTTTCTGGGTCTCGCGCAAGTATTGCGTAATATGTCTACCGACTATCCGCGAAAACTGCATCTACCCGGCGTGCTGCGCGTGAACTGCTGCTCGTAGTAGTAGGGAACTGCTCTGTGCTGCGAGTCCACCTGCTGGCCGCGCGCGCCCTTGCAAAGCAGCGCAGGAAAATTCGAAGAATTGTGTTGGCAGCAATCGCATCCCGTCACTCACTGCTCACCGACCCTATCCTATAAAGTGACGCGCCCAGTACCCGCCCCGAGACCAAAGGGCCTCGGGCCTCGAGAAGTGCATCTATCTAACCCCGCCCACCATTTTAGCGTCGCAGCCCAAGCATTTTCCCCAGCTTCGCCGTCTCAACCCGGAGAAAGTAGCTATCGCTCCATCCCTCGCTAGCGCCCTTCCTTTCGCCTCAACCACTACGCCGACGACGCAGCACCTCTACATCGCGGCAGCACCTGCCACCATTCCGGCTCTCCAGACGCCTCCCAACACCCCACTCCCGTCCCCCGACCCTCCCGATGGCGCACCACACGGCAGTGACTCCTCTCCGCCGTCCAACCCACGTCGCTCAACTGGCCATGCGGGCAGAGCGAACAAGCCCCGCCGTGCAAAGGGCGGCAACAAAAACTCGTCAAAGGAAGGCGACGCGCCGAGCCGGCGAGCCGCCAGCCCAAACGATGACGACGACGACGACGGTGTTACGACTACCTGCCAAAGCTCGCGCTTCACCTCCCATGAGGACCACGGCCTGGATTGCGCCGTGCTGCTGCGCGACCTGAGCCTGGAGGTGTCGGGTCGGCCGCTGCTCGAGGGCGCCTCGCTGAGCCTTCACCCCGGCAGGCGATATGGCCTCCTCGGAGCTAACGGCACCGGCAAGAGCACTCTATTGCGGCAGCTAGCGGTGCCGGGGCGCTTGGTGCCCGCTGGTGTGCGGGCGTTGCTGGTGCGGCAGGAGGACGTGCTTGAGGCGGAGCTCCGCAGTCCGCTGAGCTCTCCGCTGCAGGTTGTGGCTGCTGCCGATGGCGCACTGGCGGAGGCGCTGCGCGGCATTGAGCTACTATGCGCAGCTCTCTCCAGCAGCAACCCCGCTGCGCCCGGCGCCGCTCTTCGTGAGGTGCGGGTGACGCGGCTCCGCGCGGAGGCGGACAAGGTGGCGGCAGCCCTGGACCGCGCGTCCGGGGCGCAGGCCAAGGAGCTGCGCTCCAGGTGGCGCGAGGCGGAGGCAGCTGTTGCGGCGGCGGAGGACGCGACGGCCCTCGAGGATGAGGAGGCAGAGGCAGCCGCAGAGCTGCTGGCGCAGCTGCAGGGGAGTGTGCTGCCGGAGTCAGGCGAGACGGTGGAAGAGGCGCTGAGCCGTGCCAAGGAGCTGCTCGCGTCGCTCGGCTTCCCGCAGCCCGACCAGCCCGGCGCTGCGGCCGTGCTCAGCGGCGGCTGGCGAATGCGTCTCGCGCTCGGGCGCGCACTGTTCGCTGAGCCCACTCTGCTGCTACTGGATGAGCCGAGCAACCACCTGGACCTCGATGCCACACGCTGGCTAGAGAAGTGGCTGGCCGAGGCGTTGCCGCCTGGCACCATCGCTGTCGTCGCCTCTCATGATACCGACTTCCTCGACGGCTTTGCCACCGACATCCTACGCATCGACGGCGACTCCTTGAAGATTGAGGCACACCTCGGCATGGACTTCTCTGCGTACGCGGACGCCATGGCTGCACGCACTGCTGCCGCTGCGCGCGAGACTGCCGCAAGCGAGCGCAAGAAGGCGGCCATCGAGCGCAGCGTGGCCGGCATGCTGGAGGCAGTTGCGGCCAAGAAGATAAACCCCCGGCTGATAGACCGCGGCGGCTTTTCTGGCAAGCGGGCGGGAGACAAGGACCCAAAAACCGACCCGCGCCGCCGCATTGTGGCGTCCAGGCGCAAGAAGCTGGAGGAGCGCTGGGGTGCTGAGCACAACGTTGCTGGCGCCCGCTTCAAGCTCTGTCGAGATGTGGCCGAATGCCAGGACGGCAGTGCCCGCCCGGGAGTTGCGCAGGTGTTATCAGAGGCGGAGGTCCGCATTGAGCTGCCAGCCGCACTCCCACTAGGCTGTCACGGCCCGGTGCTGCAGCTTGAGGAGGCCTCGGTCGGCTACGCTGGCAGCGGTGTGCCGGTGCTGCGTGACGTCACGCTGGACGTTGGGCCCAGCACCCGCCTTGGCATAGTGGGCGCAAATGGCAGCGGGAAGAGCACCCTCCTGAAGCTGCTTGTTGGGGAGCTGCTGCCGCTTGAAGGCACACGCTCCGCGCACCCTCATCTTCGGGTCGCTCATTTCTCGCAGCACCACGAGTCTGAGGTGCTGGTGCCCACAGAGGAAGAGCGTGCCGCAATGGCTGCCACCATCCCCGCCAGCGGCCGGCACTCGGCCACAAACCTCATGGCTGTGCGCTATGGCGTCAAGCCGCTTGATGCGCGGTCCCACCTGGCCAAGTTTGGACTCAAGGGTCGGCTGGCTGTGCAGCCGGTGGCCGAGCTGAGTGGTGGGCAGAAGGCCCGTGCAGCGTTGGCTCTGCTCTTTTGGCGGCCTCCGCATGTACTGCTCCTGGACGAGCCCACCAATCATCTGGACATGGCCACTGCGGATGCCCTTACCTCCGCGCTGGCCGATGCTGAGTGCGGGCTTGTAGTCGCCAGCCATCATCGCCGTATTTTGCTCGACTTATGCGACGAGCTGCGCGAGGTGCGCGGTGGCCACCTGCACCGCATCCCTGGCGATGCAATGGAGGACTTTCTACTTTCTTGATCCCTAGTTGCAGCGGTGAGGTGGCTGGGGGTTTAGCCAATGCCTTTTTTTTTTAGATGACTGGTTCAAGCGACTGGCGCACAGCCTCGTGTTTCTACCTTTTGCAAACAGTCACAGCCCCACCAAACAAGCCTCTCAGCAACAGTGATCATTGTTACCAGCCAAGCATTGTACAAACGACCGTCCGATGCATAATGCGGTATATACTGATTGCACACCTGCCCGCTATGCATTGGCTAGTAAAGCTCTATTGTTGTACAGATCACGTCAGGTCGTCTCAACATATACGACTCAACAAGTATAACAAGCTTCATAGCTGTGAGCAGCATAATAACGTTATATTTACATTCCTTCTAGTGGCAGTAAAGATGCGAGTATGGCAAATCATCAGCAACACCACTCTGCATACAGTGGCAATACAATACGCCGCAACTTATTTCGTTGTTTGCTTTGTGATGGTGAACACTGCGACACGACGATGCTACGTGATGAAGACCCATTGCGACGAGCTGAGACAGCCTACGATGCTCATTGATGTTTCCGTCCGGCATCGATGGTATACACGTCCACTTCGTCGTGGCTTTGGAGCAAGTCGGTACGGTCATGTAAAAGCGGGTTTTCAATAAGCTGCAATTCCGATGACGACCTACGATGACGACGAGCCGATGATTATACCTGGCACTCTGCTCCAACTCCCCGAGGGCCATCGCTAGATATCGCGTCGTTGTCTATACCAGCGCCACCAGGCCGTTCTTGCGTGCTTCGTATTTTTGTTGCCGCTACACCAATCCACAACTTCCCTCCATACCAACCTCCATACCAACCAAATACAACATGGTCGATCAGCGAAGCGAGAGGCTGATAATGAGGTCACGATAACGTACGTGTAAATGATCGTAGGATGTCACAGAACGAGTAATGAGAAATGAAAAGCCTTGAATGATGATGCGTATACTAATAATAAGCGGCTACCGTCTCGATGGCCACCCACCGCCTACTGGTGCATACACGCTTAGGTTATATTTAAAATTAACGCGCCCGTCGGAACAGTGCCCCAGTAGCGCTAGTGATACGTGAAAGGCGGTATGTAATATCCAGCACGTAGTCATTAACCCCGGCTAGGGTATAGCAGCACTAACTGCTGCTGCTAATTATATCATTCGAAGGGCTATACGTGAGTACACTCTTATTGGCACTGACGAATACCAAATGATATAATTATATCATATTTGGTATAATTAAAAATGTTGCCCCATTCATGAATATGGCCATGGTCCGGCTGGCCATTAATCTCGCTGCCCGTCCCTCGAGAGGAAACGCGATCTTAGTACTGATCTTAGTACTTCCACCCCACAGCGACAGATGCTGGTAGAGCCAGTGTCCAGTCTGTTGTGCCGCGCCGTGCATGAATGGGTGCATCTCCATGTAGTGCGAATTACGGGCTGGATGTGCGACGAGCGCTCGTTTTGCCTTTACAAATAAAAGTGCGATGAGATGCATATAGGGCAGGGCTGGCAGGATGCAGCAGCGGGGCGGTTTGTGGAGGGTTGCAATAAGAGGTTCTTGAATCGACCACAATAATGCAGCCATGTGCACCGGCCTACAGCATGCTCAGAGGATCCGCGACGATGTCATTGCCCTGGACAACAAAGACCACGAGGTCCTGGATGGCTGCTGCGTCAGTGGAGCCCGTGAGGCTGTCCATCTGCTGCAGGGCGGCCTGCAGCCCAAGCACAGGGTGGATGGCCAGTGGGTGCACAAAGAGTACCTCTCGGAACAACTCCGCGGCTCGCGTGGCAGAGGCCAAGGTGCCATCCTGCAGCAGGTAGGCTGCCAGCGTCTCGCCAATGGGCACAAAAAAGGGCGAAGGCTCATCGTACTGCATGTTCTTCTGGTACTGCCAGCCCTGCAGGTAGTAAGTCCGTGCTTGCGCCTGCTGGCCGGCGGCTCGGAGATATTCTGCATACGCAAACATGACCTGCATCGCGTCCAACTTGGGGCCGTTGTTGATGGTGAGGGTGCCCGTTGCCTGGTCGGAGTTGGTGTCCACCGAGTCGGCCGTCTCGGCAAACTTGGCATTGACATAAGCTCCAATGCCATGTCGGAGTTTGCCCTCCGGTTAATTCCCATGACATTGTACACAAAGTCGTCCAGAGCCATAGAGGCATTGTCCAACTGGCTCTGGCGCGAAAAGGCCAGGCTGCGCGCGAAGGAGCGCCACTGGTACCAGGGACGGCAGAAGAGGGGGTGCCCGTCGAGGGTGGTACTGGTGCCATTGGGGCTGATGGGGCTGGACCCGCCCTAGGCGGTGTCCTCCAGGATCCTCTGCCAGAGGCCAAAGCGCACGGCTGCCTGGAGCCTGCGAGTCAGCTTGGCGTGCAGGGAGCCAAAGGGCGGGCGCGCCGAGATCCGAAACATGGACATCTCGTTGAGCAGCGCCACGTGAGCGTCGGTCTCCGCGAAATTGGCGCTGTCCCAGCCGGACACGATGTTGAACTCGGTGTTGTGGGGCTCGTACTTGTAGAGGGTGGTCATGATGCCGCCCCCGGTGCGCATCTGGTCCCACTCAAAGTCCACCTTGAGGCGGAGGAAAAAAGGAGTGGGCGAGGGGGGGCGAGGAACGGAGGGGAGGTGGATGGAGAGGAGAGGCACGTTGAGTGATTCAGGCAGGGGAAAAATTGGATGCCGGGGGAGAGAGGAGTGTGCGGCAGGGGAGGGCAGAGAGGAGGGGAGGCGGTGGGCTGGAGGAGGCGCGTGCATGGCGGGGCACCTTGTTTGAGATCTTGTTCATGTAAGAGACGCGTTCGTGAAAGCCCAGGCGGCTGTAGATGTGGGAGGCCATGTGGGGGATGTGGCCGTCAAACGGGTCGGCCTCGAAGATGCGATCGGCCACGCCCAGCGCCCACTGCGGGCTGGGCCCCATCTCGATGTTGTGGATGAGGTAGTGATTGCCGCCGAGGTGCATGGGGTCCTTGGCTAGGATGGCGTTCAAGACGGTGTTGGCGCGGGTGGCGTTCGGCAGCTGCTGGGACGTCTGCAGGATAGGGTCATTGTCCACGGGGCCCATGATGCCTGGCGGGTCACCCTCTTGTTGGTACTCCGAGCCCGGCGCCCACCAGCGCCAGGCGGGGGACTGCATGAGTGAGCCCACTACCGCCACGGCACCCAGGTGGGTGCCGTCCGGGTACTTGTCTACGGTGTCGGTCATGGCCTTGGCGTACAGGCCGCCGGTCACGCCGGAGAAAGCGGTGTAGCTCTCCAGCGCCTCGTCCACACTCATCGCCAGCATGCTGTCCAGCGTCTCGCCAGGGGACACGTAGCGCAGGAGCAGCGCTTGGCTGAGGTCCACGAGCTTGGAAGCTGCCGGCTCCTGCTGGACGGGACCTAGCAGTGCTCCAGCCGCCCGCATGTCGACATTTCATTTTAACATTTCCACCCCTTCTTTAATTGTTTATGTATGCTCGCCAGTCTTTCGAAAGGGGCGGGAGATGCATTCCCATTGTGCCTATGTTGGCATTTCAGGAAATAATACCTGGAGGGCCTCAAGAATGGCGCGCAGTGCATGCTTGCTTTCAATGATGGCGTAGTTGACGTTGGGCCCGGCCGCCAGGGCCTCCAGCAGGAACGCCCGCGCTCACTGCGGGTCCGCACGCTGCGCCTGGGGGAATGCGCACACGGCCTCGCTGTCGTTGAAGGCGTAGCGCTTTGTGAGGCCCGAGTCAAGAAATGCCTAAGCGGTGGGGTCGGCGCAGGCGCCCGGGAAGTGCGCCGTCCCGGGAACAGATTCCTCCAGCTCCACCTGATTCAGAGTGGACGCAGGGCCACAAGTGTCTCACGCGGCGTCCTGGAAGTAGAAGCGGGGAGGGGGGGTCATGGAAGGGTGCGTGGAGGAATTCACCTGAAATCCTGCTGGGGAACTCGAGTCGCCACAGTAGATCCACGTCTCATTGGCAATGAAGCCCTTGGCGCGCTCAAGCGCCGCCGCGCCAAACACGGCGTCCACATTCGCACAAACGTCTGTGGCACGCTGAAGGCGGTGTATCCCGCAAAGGCGTTCCAGGGGTCGGCAGGGGTCAGCGGCGTCCCACAGTGGTGCAGACCCCGCCTCGGGCCCCTTGGTGCCGCCGCTGAGGGGGAAGAGGTTGGCGGCCAGCGCCAGGACATGGTCGCTGGCGGTGGCTGGCGCAATTGGACGATTCTCGGGCTGATTCTCCGCATCCTGGGGGCTGGGAGCACTTCCGCCCTGTGTGGCGGTGAAGATGCCGTAGCCAATGCCGATGCCCACAGCTAAAACCACGAGGCCCAGCACGGCCGCCAGCACAGCCCATAATAGGGGGGAGCGCTTGGAGGTGCTGCCATCCCCGCTTGTCTCCACTGCCACCTCCTCCAGCCTTGTAGCCTCATTTGCCATGGTGCCGCGTCCAGAAGCTGCGTACCACACACACACACAGCTCTGAGCTAGCTTATGGCCCTGGTGAGGAGGAAGGAGAGGCCGCGGAGGAGGTGCATCAAGTCAGTCCTCAAAGTAGTGCAATTCAATTGTTCACAACCTCGATCTCTTGAGTTTGAGTGGCGGGTGGGCGGTAGTCGAGCGAAACCGAGATGGGCCGAACGGATAGCACCAGCCACGCAGGCAGGAAAGCATGACTGCTAAAGTCGCAGCGACAAAAGCAGACGGCTTGTCGATTGCAGAAGAGGGTTCGTGGCCATGTAGCAGCCACTCGCACGCGCGTGGACTTTCGGACCGTGGTCGTCGATGGATGGACGACAGGCGTAGCGGCGCATGCAATTGTATGTTGCATCGGACACGGCTGGCCGGTCATTAGCGGGGCCGCGATACAACCCGCCAGCGACTCGGCAATACCGCAACTGAAGCGTCGCACAGATGTCACACTTCACCCGGGACAGGACTGGAAACAGCCGAACGCCCGCGTCCATGTAAGTTACGTTGCACTATCTGAAGGACGACGAGCAGCACTGGGAAGGCTCCGATCCTCACCGCGCTTGCGGTGCCTCGCTCCTACGCACCGGCGGTGTTGTCACATGCGATGGCTAAGCAAACGGCGTTCCCTGCTGCTGCCGACACCGGCCGGAGTTTGTCCGCTTGGTCGTCATCGCGGCATGCCGCCAGTACAGTGGCGCGCATGCGCGCCGAGGCCGGCGGAGCCCCCCCGCCCCCCCCCCCCCCCTCTAGAAGAAGTGTCCCATATAGATGATAAGGATAATACATAAAGGATAAAAACCCTAAAAAATCCTAAACGGCCGTCGTAGAGACGCTGCAAGGGTTTCACTGCCAGTTCTGTCCCGGGGGCGAAAAAAAATTACATCTGGTTAATTCGTGCACGGCTCATTACATGGCCCCAAAAAGCTTTAAATATTTTACGGACCGTGCGGCACGCCAGGCACCGGGGCGTGCGTACGATGAAGTTACCATCATAGATGATCCGTAGGGATTACTTGGGACCAAAGGCACCTCCGTGCCTTGCCGTACGGTCCATGGGTCGTCCGTCAGCGCCTCCCATGGCGGCGGGGCGCGGGGGCGAGGTCAAATGCCGCGAAACGGGGTAACACCACCACGTACTAACAAAGCAATTCAACCTAAGAGTACATCAACCTCGGCGTCTCTTGGCCGCCTTGCATCACTTGTCAGCCATGGGAAGAGGCAGCAAACACCGCCTTAGGGAGACTGTGAGTCGATGGCCCTCGTGGCAGGGGAGGTCGCTTTGGCGTGTCAGTGTAGCCGTCCCTAAAATCACCCTAATTATGTTCCCATTGGTGTACATGCCCACCGTCGTGCATAGCATGTCCATGCTGCTGCACGACGATATTGTGTTTGGTGCATTTGAATAACACGCACCGCTAATGATTGGGACATGCCCCTCATCTTGAGGGATACAAATGGGTGCCACATCACTTCGTTGTATAATAATGTTTCACATCATTATTCCCAATAATACAACCGCCCGTCACCGGGGCGGCAGCGGCGCCCACCATAAGTGGGGGATCCCGACTGCGGCAGGCCTGGCGGCACAACCCCGATCTCCACGTGGTGGGGGCTAATAACCTGTAAGACACCGACAAATGCGACGAGCAGCGGCCATGGTGCCGAGTGCGTCCGCCCCACCTAACCTTAAGAATGGACTACTGCGAGAGGTTGCTCCACAGCGGGAGCCCACGAAAGCCCGTTCTGCGATTCGGCTTCGGGTGTTGAGGTTTACCCCCCCCCCCCTCCCAGCGGGGACCCCCATCTCCAATTCCATACCCCTCGCCATCCGAACATGTCCCAACTGCAAAGCCATGGCAAGAACGGAGAGCGACTTCGGGCGCATGAATCAGGATAACCACATCACTACCACGGGGCTATCTATCGTTGCCGATGATGTAATCATGTAATGCATGTGCGTGGCACGACGACTCACTACCGGGAAAAGGAATCTCGGTGCGGACTTGACCAGCCTCTGCGACCCTCGCGCGCACAAGTACGCGAAGCCGTTAGTTGCCGAAGACAACGTGCTGGAAGATGGCATGCGAGCTAGTGGTGGTGGTGGTCCTAAGTAGGTCCCCGGCCGGAAATGCAGGGCTCACATGCAGGATGGGGTAGCCCGTACTTAAAGCTGGTGTTTATTTCCGCCCCCGGGACAGGACTGGCACCCTTGAAAGCCTTGCAGCGTCTCTACGACGGCCGTTTAGGCAGCGATCCAGTTACGGAAAGCCCTGGGTAGGCGACGCTCCGTTATTGTCAACAAGCAACTTGCCGAAGCATTTGGCAAGACTAATTGAAGGCCAGTGACGGAGTTTCCAACAGTTTTGGATCACCGTCCAGAACACTGCCATCAAAATACCGCCCGGCACTGACCACGAAAGGTCCGCCCTAGCCGTTTGGGCTTCGGGCCATTCGAGTATTAATGCGAGTTGGGGCAAGCCCCATCCCGCGAAGCAAAGCATTTCGGGAGTGCGATACACTTGCAACGAAATAGTTGCTAAAGGCAATGTGAGGGAGGGCCCGACGCCATAGCTGGAAAAAAATTCCATTCCCAGTAAAATCCAGGGCGCCGGGAAGGGAGGGGGACCCCGCCCAAAATAAGGTCCTCAGGTGTTGGCGCAATAACCTGACTACTAATAAAATCCCTGAACTCCGGAAAACCAGTGGTACCGGTAACTGAATCAGGTGAAAGCACAAGCAGACACGAGGCTTGCACCAAGATGGACAGTTAATGTTGTCGGGAAACCGCATAGACAGGTTCGCAATAAACACAGGGCTTTCCGTAATTCGATCTCTGCCTACTAAACGGCGGTCGTAGGGGCACTGCAAGGATTTCTCTGTTGCCAGATTTCTTTGCTGCAAGATTTCTCTGTCGCGGGAAAAAGGGGCGTTGCTGATTTAGTGCGCGGCAGCACTGGCGCGGCAGTGATAGCGTCGGCGGCGCTGCCGCCGCGAAGTATCGGCACGTATGTTTGCGCCGCCATCGCTGCACTGCCGGTTGCAGTGGTCGACTCCCCCCCCCCCCCCCCCCCCCCCCCCCCCCCCCCGCCCCCTGGCGCGATGGCAGTGCTAGACGACGAGGTTTCCTTCCCGCGCGGTGGCGGTGAAACCCTCGCCGCTGTCGAGCGCAAGCGGCTGCGGCTGGAGGCGGCCGCGGAGGCGGCGGCGGACTTCGCGGCGGAGGAGATCGCCGCCGCGTCGGCCAGTAAGAAACGGCGGCGCGCGACCGGAGGGAAGGGCGCCGCCGCCGCCAACGACGTGAGCCCCCTCCCTCGACACCAATGATGTAGGCTCTCAGAACTTATAGGCTCCTCCCGCTTCGGATGTTAATGAGCCTGCCGGCCTCTAAGCCATCTATTTCCGCCTCCACCGCCTCAGCCGCCGTCGCAGTCGACCCCCCCCCCCCCCCCCCCCCCCCCCCCCACCCCCCCCGCCCCCCCACCCGCGGTCCCCCGTAGGGTTGTCTCGCCCTCACGCCCCCGCCCTCGCCCTGGGAACGTTCCTGGTATCGTTCCGTAGCTGGGTATCATAGTGTCCCTTTTTCCTTCCAACCCTGTGGCCCGCCACCCTCTGCCCCCCACGGAAATCGCCGACATAAATAGCGCCACTGTCGACGGCGATCGTAGTCGAAAAACCTCGAACGGATTGTGTAAACGCCACATTGGACCAGAGATGCCAATCATATCTTATGTCGGCTTTGTAACGACGGAGATGCAATAGGTAGGGCACGATTATACCAGTTTGAAGAGACGCAGTCGGTCTATGTGTGGTTGCTGCTTGACCACCTGTGGGATATGTGTATATATTGAACCCATCGAGACCCATCTATAATGAATAAGGCCAGGGTGTGGTACCGTCCGCGTGCCCTTATGCTGGTGAGCTTGTGTGCCGAGGACTGTGAAGGCACACCTCTCTAAGGGGGAGCAAGAGGGGGAGGGTGGGAACTCAGTGCAAGCTCTCCTTTGCCAAACAGCCTCCTCTGGTTCCACTCACTGGCCCATCTCATCTTTGCAGGACGATGACGTCTTTCATCGCCAGCTGGTGGCATCGTCCAAGCTTCCAAAGTTTGTCGAGCTTCTCAAGTTCAAGGTGCGCCTCCTGAAGTTCAAGCCAAAGCCGCCGAGTCCCCTTCACCACTTGTCTCGCCTTCCCCGGCAATGTCCTCTGGATGTGCCCGACAGACAGTCGCTGTTGGTGTCAGGGGCTATCGGAGGGCGTCAAGGTGCTGGCGGTCGTGAGCGAGGTGGGCGCGAAGGAGCTGGTCGTGGCGCTGCCACACGGCCTCCGAGCCCATGTGGTCGCCGCAGAGGCATCGGACCTGCTGGCGGAGCGGCTACAGATGAACGCCAAAGCGGGCCCCCGGCAGCAGCAGCCGGTGCCTGCGCTTGCGGTGCCGCCCCCCCCCCCCCCCCCCCCCTTCCTTTCCATCCCTCTCGCCTCTTGACTGTATAATCTTTCTCTCTCGCATGCAAGCAGCCTCTCATGCCCCTGTTGCTGCTCCCTCCCCCCCCCCCCCCCCCTCCCCCCCCCCCTTCCCACAGGATCTGTTCACCGTCGGGCAGCAGCTCCATGCCACAGTAACCAACCTATCGGACGGCGACGGCAAGCGGCCACGCAAGCGCATTGACCTGTCCCTTCGCCTACGGCACGCCAACAAGGGTGAGTGGCCCCCTTAGCTCTGCCCCCGCCCTCGGTGTCCTCCGTCCCTCCAGTACCGAGCTCGCCTGCATCCGTGTCACCTCGGCCGCTTCTAACTCTTCCACCCTCTGATGTGTCCACCAGGTCTCTCCACATCCGGTGTTAAAAAGGGGGTCATCTTGGCTGTATGCGTTCGCTCCGAGGAAGACCATGGCTACACGCTCGAGCTGGGCGTCAAGGGCCTCACTGGCTTCATGCGCAAGGTTAGCCCATGCCACCAGCCTCTGCTGCATGCCTGCTACCTGCTCCCCCCCCCCCCCTCCCCCCTCCTCGCCCATGATTCCATCTTCATGGACGGGCTTGCCCTCATGCGGCTGCCCGTGCGTCATTGTCTGCCTCTGTTGATGTTGTTCTTCCTGCCTCTACAGAAGGACTGCAAGGAGAAGGTTGTCCCGGGAATGATGCTGGACGCGATGGTGCAGTCCGTCAAGGGGAAGGTCAACTCCTGTCGTCTAACCTCGATCCCTCGTGTTGTTGAGTCCAGGCCCCGTGCCCTTTCTGCCTACCATCCCAGCTGCTGAGCCCCACCTCCGCCTCATCACGTTGCACAGGTGGCCACGTTCAGCCTGGACCCAGCTGTACTATCCTCTGTCGTCACCAAGCAGTGGGACGGCTTGACGCTGGAGTCTCTTCAAGTAGGCGCGCTCGTGCAGGCGCGCATCACCAACGTGCTCAAGGTACGCCTGCACCCCCATTGCCTGCGCAGGAACTCGTGTTTCAGACAGACATGCTTCATTTACTTGTCTGTGCGCCATGATACTCCAATTGGGCCACAACTCTCCTATCTGCGAGGCGTAGTAGTCCTCTCCTCTGCTCTGAACCCACTCCTAATCTCTTTGGGATGCCCCGATGTGATGGCGCAGGACGGGCTGGTGGTGGCCTTTCTCACCTTCTTTTCCGGCACCATCGACAAGTTTCACCTCACACAGCAGCTGGCTGCCGAAGACTGGGCCACCAAGTACAGCGCAGGACAGAAGCTGCTGGCGCGCATCTTGTTTGTGGACCCCCTCACCAAGCGCGTCGGCCTCACCCTCGCCAAGCACCTCCTCGAGCAGGTGCTGGCCCTTCACCTTACACTTCATCCCCGTCTCTCGCAGCGCAACCAGCGTCTGTTATGCACTCCGTTGTGGTGGTGGATGGCGATTTTACTCGGTGGTAGTATGTTAGTTCTTTCGCACGCATGTCCGGATCCCTGTTCCCTTTGATGTATGAGCTGTGAGGGAGCGAGCCTTTGCCAGGATGAGAAGCACAGCGCAGACGATTTCCCTCCACGGCAGCCGCCGTGTGGCGCCCGTCTGGTTTAGGCCAGGCTGGGTGCCCTGATTGACAACTGCTATTTGTTCGCGAAAATCTGAGCAACAATGCCCCTCGTGTCTCTGTCCTGTGAGTATTGCTGGTGGTGTGTCATTGGTGATGTGTGCTGAGGTCGATGCATTTTTTGTGGTTGGTGTATTTTGGGGGAGGGAGGCTTTGCCAGGATGAGAAGCACAGCGCAGACGATTTCCCTCCACGGCAGCCGCCGTGTGGCGCCCGTCTGGTTTAGGCCAGGCTGGGTGCCCTGATTGATAACTGCTATTTGTTCGCGAAAATCTGAGCAACAATGCCCCTCGTGTCTCTGTCCTGTGAGTATTGCTGGTGGTGTGTCATTGGTGATGTGTGCTGAGGTCGATGCATTTTTTGTGGTTGGTGTATTTTGGGGGAGGGAGGCTTTGCCAGGATGAGAAGCACAGCGCAGACGATTTCCCTCCACGGCAGCCGCCGTGTGGCGCCCGTCTGGTTTAGGCCAGGCTGGGTGCCCTGATTGACAACTGCTATTTGTTCGCGAAAATCTGAGCAACAATGCCCCTCGTGTCTCTGTCCTGTGAGTATTGCTGGTGGTGTGTCATTGGTGATGTGTGCTGAGGTCGATGCATTTTTTGTGGTTGGTGTATTTTGGGGGAGGGAGGCTTTGCCAGGATGAGAAGCACAGCGCAGACGATTTCCCTCCACGGCAGCCGCCGTGTGGCGCCCGTCTGGTTTAGGCCAGGCTGGGTGCCCTGATTGACAACTGCTATTTGTTCGCGAAAATCTGAGCAATCCCCCTTCCCACCCCCCAATAGCAAGATGAAAAGAAACCCAATATGCCCTCTGACATTGTCAACACTCTGTTGCCCCCCCCTCTTTCCCCCCTCCCCCAATTTTTTGGTCTCCCCTCCCGCCCTTCCCGTTATGCGCCCGGTGCCGCATCGCAGGTGCCCGCAGCGCTGCCCACGCTGGGGAGTGTGTACGACGCTGTAATTCGACGAGTGGATCCTTCTGTGGGCTTGCTGCTGGAGCTACCGGGCAAGAAGAAGAACACCTCGCTTGCCGGGTTTGCTCACGTCTCAAACATTAAGGATACGGTGATCAAGAAGCTGGAGAAGGAGTACAAGCCGGTGCGCTCTCTCCCTCCTCTGGGATGTTGGAACTGGCATCCAAGCAACGGCGACTGTAGAGAGCGTTAAGGACAGGTCTCTCTGCCGCCCTCTGGTGCGCCCCTCTCTTGTTTTGTTCTCATGGCAGCGCCACCGCTGTGTCGCAGAACCAAGTCATCAAGGCCCGAGTCATCGGCCAGCGACCTGTGGATGGCATCGCTGTGCTCAGCACCAAGCCAGATGTTGTAGAGCAGCAGCTCCTGTCTCATGCTGATGTCAAGGTACAGCGCTCTGCACACCTCGTCCCTGCAGCGCCCCTGTTGCGCGTGATGCCCCCACCCCGACATCCTAGAAACTTGAACCTTCAACACATCATCCCTTTTGTGTCCCTCCAAAGTAGATGCATGGGCTCCAGCCAGTGCACCTCCACTCGAAATGGAAATATTCCTCTGTGTGGTTTGCATGAGCTCCTGGCCTGATCTGATGTCCACCCTGGTCATGCTCAGGTGGGGGACATGGTGAAGGGCACCGTGGCATCCATCGAGGAGTACGGCCTACTGGTGAAGCTGACCGCCAGCATCAAGGGCGTCTGCCCCACGATGCACATGTCTGAATCGGGCTCCGTGGGGGCGCACTCCAAATTCAAGGTTGGACAAAAGGTGGGCCTCAACCTTTTATGTCCCGAGTCCTCCGTCGGCGAGCCGCCGTGTCTTGAATGCGGGAGCTGCAGGTTCATGGCAAGGATGATAGACTTATCCGCGCTGCCCAGGACACGGGGCTCTGCTCCTGTCGGTGCCGATAAGGATAACTGGTTGAATTTCTTCAACTGAGCCATGTACTGCCATACTCCGGGTTGTATGTCTTGCGTGGATTATGTACGCATGCATATGTGTGTGTGTGTGTGTGTGTGTGTGTGTGTGTGTGTGTGATGGGCAGAGAGAGAGAGAGAGAGAGAGAGAGAGAGAGTAGAGCTGTGTGGATAGATGCACATTGCCGGCAAGGATGATAGACTTATCCGCGCTGCCCAGGACGGGGGCTCTGCCTCCGCCGGTGCCGATAAGGATAACTGGTTGAATTTCTTCAACTGAGCCGAGCAGCGACTTCCAAGCCTTTCCACCCCTTACCCCCCTTGTAGCCTTGCGCAGTGGAGACAGTCTGGCTGACAGTACCCTTGGCCCGTTTCTATTGACCGCCAGGTGTCTGCGCGGGTGCTGTCCTGCGACCCAGCCGCGCGCAAGGTGACACTCACTTTGAAGAAGCAGCTTCTGAAGATGGAGCTCCCCGCCATCACCTGCCTGGCGGATGCCAAGGCGGGCACACGCGCGTACGGTGTTGTCACCGGCGTCAAGGACTTCGGCGTGTTTGTGGGCTTCTTCGGCGGCATCACCGGGCTCATCCGCTCCGCGGACCTTGGCCTTAAGCCCGGCGAGGACCCCAAGGTGCGCTTCCTTCCCCGCCAGCCTTGGCATGTGCAACACCCGCTTCAACATGTGACATCGCAGACACCACAATCTTCCCTGGCCTAACTGCCTCTGACGTATTGTCTCCATTTGCTTGCCGGAATATGCTGCCTCTGCCGGCTAACTCGCCCACCCGTATGCTGTTATGCAGGAATGCTTTCGGGAGGGGCAATCCGTGCGGCCACGTGTGGTGACGGTGGACGCCGCCACCAAGCGAGTCTTCCTCACGCTGCGCTCGAAGACTGACGGCGACAGCGAGACTGCCGTGGCGAGCGCGCTTGGCAGCCTGCATCCCGGTGATCTTGTGCAGGGCGAGGTGGAGCGCCTGGAGGTGGATGAGCGTGGCACTATTGGCGTCAAGGTGATCCCTCCCTCCCCCTTTCCCTAGCGTGCCCAAACCTACTGCGGACACTTGTATGGCAATCCAAGCGGCCCTATTTGCAGCTAAGGCGAAGTACGGGGTACGCTTGAGTGATTCGTATCGCTGAAGGCCCATTAATTCCAACGGTTTAGGGTGTCGGTAGTAGGGAGTAGGGATACTGCAGAGCTGTGTGAGCTGACGCCCGTAGACCAGTGCGGGCGCCGGTTAGCGAAAGCCCTTTGCTACATGACCGCTCTTGGGCCACTACGGTGCGGCGCAGCCCCACCATCTGCGACTGCTCAACCTTAGGCCAAGTACATCTGCAAGGCGGCTATGGCGCTGCTGTTTCATGGACAATACGTCTCGATCCGTCCAATGGCAATGCCCCCTGTACCGGGTGCGGAGCTGCAGGGCTAGGCAGCAGGCACGCTGCCCACGCGACCGCATCCCGTACATTGCCAGTAGGGATACTGCAGAGCTGTGTGAGCTGACGCCCGTAGACCAGTGCGGGCGCCGGCTAGCGAAAGCCCTTTGCTATATGACCGCTCTTGGGCCACTACGGTGCGGCGCAGCCCCACCATCTGCGACTGCTCAACCTTAGGCCAAGTACATCCTGGTGTGCTCGGATGCGCGCCCGCCTATGGCAGCAGTGCGCCACTCCCTCGGCAGGACAGCCCCGAGTGTTTCTCGCGTTTTCGTGATTAGATGCCGCAGCAGTAGTACACAGGGTTGCGCGATTTGGAATACTGCACACCCCCACAGTTGCACTATGTTCATCGCAACAACTCCCTCTCTTGGATGAGGCTGACCCTCAGGCCCTTGGCTGTGAATGTGCAGCTTGTGGTCGGATCTGCAGGCAGCACTGTGCGAGGGTTGCTGCCGGCGGCGCACCTGTCGGACCACCCCGCGGGCGCGGCTGCCCTGGGCGCCCGCCTGGCGGTGGGCAGCCAGCTGGGGGAGCTGGTGGTGCTGGAGCTGCAGCCGGGGCGCGGCACCACGCTGGTGTCACGCAAGGCCTCGCTGCGTGGCGCAGCCACCAGCCTCCCCTCCGCCTTGGAAGATCTGGCCGAGGGCGCCATCCACCCCGGCTACGTCGCCTCTGTGACGGCAGACGCCGTCTATGTCCGCTTCCTTGCCCGCCTGACAGGTGAGCCACCCCCCCCCCCCTTTCCCTCCCCGTGGGGTCGCCGCGGACCCACCGCCAAAAACTATCTGTTCGAAGGTTGTACCCACAAAGTACAGCAGAATTGGCCGTGGCGGTGCGAGCGCAAACCGGCCGTGGCCAACCAATAATCGTTCGCAACATCTGAGAGGCCGCTGACGTTGCAAATACATGCTTCATTTCCTTCTGACCCTCCTGCCGATCCTGCCTGTTGCTCCCCACATGAGTGGTTCCCCGTCCCCTCCACCACCTTGCCTGGCAACCCCATCTCACTGTTTCCCGTCCCTGGTTGCCACCGACGCAGCCCGTGCGGGACTGTCCCAGCTGGCGGACACCTTCGTGAGCGACCCTCAGCAGCACTTCCAGCCTGGCCAGTCAGTGCGGGCCCAGGTGGTGCAGATCGACGTTGCGCACGGCAAGTTTGGGGTCACGCTCAAGCCCAGCCTGACCGCCTCCAAGGACAGCCGCCTGCTGGCGTCCCTGTTCGCCGACTACGAGGCCGCTGACGCGCTGTCGGCGCCGGAGGGCGAGCCAGTGGACTGGGCCAGCGCGTTCGCCATCGGCTCTGCGGTGGACGGCCAGGTGCATGAGCTGAAGGACTACGGCGTCGTGTGCGACTTGAATGGTCATGAGGTGGGGTCTCTACCCCCTCAATTCCCCATACCGCCCTCTCTCCCTTTGCTGTTGCCCGCTGCGCATGCTCACTCGCCTAATAGTAGGCACTGCGAACGTGCCATGGAGTTAGGTGACTGACGCCCTCGCGGCGCGCTGCTGTGTCGGCAGGACCTGCTGGGCCTGGTCGCCCACCACCAGGCCGCAGAGGAGCTGACGCCGGGACAGCAGATAGCAGGCCGCGTGCTGGACGTCAACAAGCAGGACGGCATCCTGGATCTCACCCTCAAGGTCCCCCCCCCCCCCCCCCCCCCCCAACTTCACCCCAGCACCACCACAACCATACCCCACCCCCGCTTCTCCTTCTTTTTGCCATCAACGCTATGCAACCCTGCTGACACTCAGACCAGGCCCTGATGGAAAGGTACCTGCTCTCTTTCCAGTTCATTCCTCTAGCCACAGGCATTGATCGCTGACACCTTTCGCCACCCCTTCTCTGGACTGCAGCCAAAGCTCTGCAAGCAGCCGAAGAAGGCAGCAAAAGCCGCCAAGGCGCTGCCACTCGGGGAGAAGGTGGAGGGCTTGGTGGAGCTCATCAAGCCGGACTACGTCGTGGTGTCGCTGCCGGACGCGCACGGCGCGCTGGGCTTTGTGCCCGCCAAGGACTACAACCTCCACCTCATCGACGCGCACAAGCACTTTTCGCTGGGTGCGCTGCGCCCTGCCTTCCTGCCTCCCCCGCCCCCCCCCCCCCCCCCCCCTCTTGCTATACGAGCCCAGGCTTGTGATCAGCTGTGATGCATTAGCAACAATGCTGAAGTCCCTCCGATGCTGCCGTTTGCCAAGATTGTCGCTATGCTCATCTATCATCTCGCGCTGCGACTGAACCCCTTGTGCTGCCCCCCCCCCCCCCCCCCCCTTCCCCCTCTCTCTGCAGGCCAGAAGCTGTCCGCAACGGTGTCCTGCCAAGCATCCCCCGAGACTGGCGGGCGTCTGCTGCTGCACCTCCCTCTGCACACCTCCCCGGACACAACCCCCCGCAGCAAAGCGAAAGGCGGACGCATCCAGTCGGGCGGCGTCCTCAACGGCCAGGTACGCCCCCTCCCGGCACCGCGCTCCTCTGATATGATCCCACACCTGTCTACTCGGAGGCACGCTGAGCCGTGCCGCTTTCCCTTGCTCCGCAGGTGGCCAACGTGCATGCAATGCACGCCATGGTGAAGCTGGGCGATAACCTGCCACAGGCCCGGCTGCACATTTCCCAGATCTGGGACACGGACGCCAACGCGGAGGCAGACAGCAACCCGCTGGATGAGCTAGTGGAGGGGCAGCCCGTGGAGGTAACCCCCCCCCCCCCCCCCCCTTCCCAATTCTCTGGAGTGGGTGGAGCAACTCCTCCCCTCTCTTGCCGCCCCGCAATGTCACTTAAACCAATCGGGCTTCATCTGCGAGGCGGTGCTTGTCCACCCACGCACCTTCCGAGCCCTCGGGGCAATGGCGGCGGCGACCAATGACGAGCATTTCACCAATACACAGCGAGGTTTTCAATGAGCTCACTGTTACCTAAAACTTCCATGACTCCGAGGCCACCCACCGCCGCCACCCCTCCCTCCCACATCCCGGGCGCTCTGCCGTGCGGCGTGTGTCCAAGCTGACATTCCCGGCCCGCCATGTCTGCACGTTGCCGCCTGCAGGTTGCGGTCCTGGGCAACCTTCAGACAGCGGCGGGCCGTGGCCACGGCGTTCTGGAGGTGTCAATGCGCCCCGCGGACGTGGCGGGCGCCAAGGCGAGACGCAAGCCCAAGGTGCTGGGCTACGCCGACCTGCGGCCCGGTAGCTGCCTCCGCGGCTTCTCTCAGGAGATCGTCGGCGACCACCTGTGGGTGGCGCTGGGCCCAAACATTCGGTGCGCCGCCAGCCTGCCTGCCTGTGCCCCCCCCCCTCCCCCCCCACCACCACCACCTTCCTTACCCCTCGGTGCTGCTCCGAGCCACTCGCCGGGTCTGTTGGCAATGAAAGTGCAGCGCTCGAGTCCTGTAGGCCTTCACATGCGGTGCGGGCGCCCACTCGCCCATAGGCACCCTGAATATAGGCTCGCCTCGAATCCGCGCCGCACGTAGCCTATGGGAACATTTTGCTGTGCTTCCGCCGACATTGTCGCCTGTCAGCCCGGGCCCACGTTCTTGTTCACCGTGTTCTTGTCACTGCGCCAGCATCCGCGCACGTGCGTATGCGTGTCGATAAGATGAGCACCTCCCTGGTTCCCTATGAGGCGCGGCCTGCGGGACAGACAGCGGATGTGTGTGTATTGTAGCCAGGGGCAATATGCCGCCCAACTGTTTTTGGGGGTTCGCGCCCAGCTGTGCTGGTCCGCGTCATGCGCGGCCTGGAGCATCTCCAGAGCGCAGTTGCCGCGTCACCAGTTTCGGTGGCCTGTGCGATGACTGTGCGCGCTGCAGCGCCGGTACAGGCCTGATGTACTGACCTGGCGAGTGGATGTGTGCTGCAGGGGAAGGCTGGACCTGCTGGACTGCGGCGCGGAGCCGGAGGAGCTGGCAGGCGCGGCGCGGCTGTACAAGCCCGGCACGCCGCTGCGTGTGCACGTGGTCGGCGTGACGGGGGAGGGGCGCAGGCAGCACGTGGACCTGAGCCTGCGGGAGCCAGGCGCCGCCGCCGGCGGCACGCCGCCCCTGGCGGCCGGTCAGCTGGTGGTGGCGCGCGTGGTCGCGGTGCAGGCCGACACGGGGCTGCAAGTGCAGCTGGCCGGCGGGGTGCGCGGCCGCGTGGCCGTCACCGACATCCACGACGTCTACGTCAAACAGCCGCTCGAGGTGCGCACTCCCCCCCCCCCCCCCCCCCCGCAAGGGACGACGCTACCAGGATCCCTTTCTTTGAGAGCGGATGCAGTCAGTCCACCGTCTGGCCTTTATTGGCCGCATACACCCCCGCCAATACCCCCCCCCCCCCCCCCTCCTCCGTGCATTTCTACTCGTACAAAGGCTCTAGCGCTTGGGTCACCTGTGCGATTAAGGATTAGACTGTGAGGACATTATTACGGATGCCAACACCTCTGTGGTTGGCAAGAAACAGGAGTGCAGATGCAAGTGCGTAAGGCCATGTCGTGGGCAGGCAGTATTTAGTCGTGTCACAGAGGCGCCGGTATCTGCTCGCTCATCGTCCCAAGTTGGATGCACCCTTACCGCACCATCCCCCCGTTGCCCCCCCCCCCCCCTCCTCCCCGCGGGCTTCCCTTGCTTCTTGTCCGGGGTGCTGTTTCCCAGAGTCGGTGTTTGACGCGGGGGCTGTGCCTGCCCTGCGCGTGCAGGGGCTGCTGGCGGGCACGTTTGTGCGCGGCCGCGTGCTGGCGGTGGACGCGGAGGGGCACGCGGACCTGTCGCTGCGCCGCTCGGTGGGCGGCTGGTGGGATGGCTGCGAGGCCGACGTGGGAGCGCCGGCCGCGGCAGGCGAGGCGCCGCCGGAGCTGACGGCGGCGGCGTTGGCGGCGGGCGACGACGTGAAGGGCTATGTGCGGGCGGTGACTGCCAAGGGCATGTTTGTCAACCTCTCGCGGCGCCTGCAGGGCCGCGTCAAGCTGAGCCACCTGTCGGACGGCTTTGTGGACGACCCCAAGGCCGCGTTCCCGGCGGGCAGCCTGGTGGCGGGGCGCGTGCTGGGCGTAGAGGGCGGCCGCGTGGAGCTCACGCTCAAGTCTCCCGGCGCGGGCGGCAGCCGCAACGCGCTTGTGGACCTCGAGGGGCTCGAGGTTGGGCAGACAGTGCTGGGAAAAGTCAAGCGCGTCGAGAAGTTCGGTGAGCCGCCCGCCCGCCCCTGGCCCCACTCGTCAGCTTACCCTACGACCCTGATATAACCCCCTCGCTCTGCCCACCTGCCGCGCCAATCCTCGCTTCCCTGTGCGTCATTGGTTCCAACCCGCTCGCGAGAAAGTACATTTACCACGCGCGTCTGGAATCCATCAGAGGACAGCACGGAACATCCGCCTCGATGCTGCGAAACGGTTCATTGCTTCCGTGACCCGCGAACCCAATCAGCTGCCACGGCCGATTCTCTAGTTTCAGGATTTTGGGGTCTAGGGTGTGGGATCCTCTGTCGCGTCCAGCAGCTCTGACCGGAGGCACGCGGGTGATATGGGCCTGCTAACGAATAGGGACCCCCCCCCCCCCCCCCCCTTTTTCCCTCTTCTCTACCTTTCTCCCCCTGCAGCCCTCAGCCTGCGCATCAAGTGACCCCAGGCCCCGCCACCGCTGACCTACCCCTCTCCCGCAACCCACCCACCACAGGCGTCTTCGTGCAGCTGGACCGCAGCACCGCCGCGGGGCTGGCGCACATCTCGGAGCTGGACGACGGGTTCATGAAGGTACGCGCGCCACTGGCTCGCCTCCCGCTCGCGCGCCCTCCGCCGCCCTGGAACCGAGTCACTCAGAACATGCTGCCCCCCCCCCACCCCCTTTCGCCTCTGCCCGTGCGCAGGACGTGAAGCAGGCGTACCAGCCGGGGCAGGCGGTGCGCGCCAAGGTGCTGCGCCTGGACCGCGCCACCTGCCGACTCTCGCTGGGCCTGAAGCCCTCCTACTTTGAGGGGCAGCCAGAGGCGACGGGGGGCGCCGAGGCTGCCGGCGCAGCCGACTTTGATGAGGAGGCGGAGGCGCTGATGGACTCCGAGGAGGAGGAGGAGGACGCAATGGAGGTGGATGAGAGCGACGGCGAGGCGTCTGAGGGCGATGAGGATGGGGATGACGGCGAGGGCTCGTCCGATGGCGAGGATGCGGCCGCCGGCATCGACGACGCAGAGTGGGCGAGCGAGATCTCCGACGAGGGCGCGGCGGCGGGGCCGAGCGACACCTTCATGAGCGACTCGCTGAGCGCTGCGGCGGACATGGGCTGGGGCGAGGTGGTGCTTGGGGAGCAGGACGGCGCCGGCGCGGGGCCGGGTGGCGAGGAGGGTGAGGAGGGGCAGCCTGGCGAGGGCGCGAGCAAGAAGACCAAGGCATGCTGCTGCCCCCCCCCCCCCCCCCCCCGCCCTGTCTTTGGATGACTGGTTGCCACGCTGCCACTGTGCGCGCCCCCCTGACGCCGCTACTTGTGGCCCTGCTGCCGACCGTGTCCCGCCAGGCGGCCAAGAAGCGCGAGGCCCGGGAGCGCGAGGCGGCGGTTCGCCGCGCGGAGCTGGCGCGCCTGGAGGGCGGCGCTGCGCCAGCGAGCAAGGAGGCGTTTGAGCAGGCGGTGATGGCGTCGCCCAACAGCTCTTACGTCTGGATAAAGTTCGTCGCGTTCCTGCTGTCGCTGGGCGAGGCTGACGCCGCGCGGGCGGTCGCGGAGCGCGCGCTCAGCACCATCGGCCAGCGCGAGGAGAGCGAGCGCTTCAACGTGTGGGTGGCCTACATCAACATGGAGAACCTCTACGGCGAGCCGCCCGAGGTGCGCCCTCCCACCACCACCACCTCCGCCTCCGCCTGCCAGTCCAGCCGTGGGCGCGCCGCGTGATTACACCCAGGAAAAACCAAATCACCATCTTTCGGATCTGAGAATAATCCGTGCTGATAATTTTTCCAAACATTGAATGACGGCCTCCGCCCATTGCGCTCCATCACGACACTCCCCCCCCCCCCCCCCCCCGACATCATGACCCCATCGACAGACCTGACGCCCCCCCTGCTCGCCCCTGTCCCGGCCGACCGGCGCAGGAGGCGGTGATGGAGCTGCTGCAGCGCGCGCTGCAGTACACCAACCAGAAGCGCCTGTACCTGGCCGCGCTGGGCATCTTCCAGCGCACTGAGCGCACCGCGCTGTGCGACCAGGTCCTCAAGGTGGGGCGCCCCCCCCCCCCCCCCCTCCCCCCCCCCCCCCCCCCCCGTTAAGCCGAAGCCCTGCCAGTTCCAGTGGCCCTATCGCGGTCCGCATGCCCCCGTACCTCTCCCTACACGGCTCCCGCCACCCCCTGACCCCGGGCTGCGCCTGACGCCCCTGGTTATCCCGTCAGGCCGTCTGCCGGAAATTTGGTGAGAGCGCCAAGGTCTGGCTGCGCGCGTACAGCTACCACATCGAATGGTGCGAGCCGCTGCTCTCGGCAATGCATGCCCCACCCGCGCTTGCGCGTCCTCCTGGCCCCCCTAGTCCGTAACATCGGCAAATGGTGTGACGAGCCCAGTGCTGATCCGCGCCCTTCTGCCCCCCCCCCCCCCCCCCGGGCGGGCCCCCCCCCTCCTCTCTTGGCGCAGCGGCAAGCCCGACGCCGCCAAGCGCGCGCTCGACCGCGGCCTGACCTCGCTGCCCAATCGCAAGCACATCAAGCTGCTGCGGCAGGTGGGCATCCTGGAGTTCAAGAGCGGCGACGCAGGTGCGCGAGGGCGCCGCCCCGCCTGCTGCAAACTCCGCCCTGAAGCGGATCATAACCCACGCACCATGCTGACGCCCTCGTGTTGCTGATGCAGAGCGCGCGCGCAGCATCTTCGAAAACGTGCTGCGCAACTACCCCAAGCGGCTGGACCTGTGGAGCGTGTACCTCGACCAGGAGATCCGGCTGGGCGACCTGCAGCGCTGCCGCAGCCTCTTTGAGCGCGTGACGTACCTGCAGCTGCCGCCCAAGAAGATGAAGGTGACCGACTTACTCTCTCCTACCCCCCCCCCCCCCCTGCGCCCCTTCCATTGGACTTTCTTCCCCCGGCATTCTATGCGTGAAAGGCGCAACCCTGACGTCTTACACCCCCCCGGCCGCCCCCCACTCGGCGCGCTCTGCTCCTTCCCGCCGCAGTTTTTCTTCAAGAGGTACCTGGACTTCGAGAAGAGCCACGGCACCGCCGCCACGGTCGCGCACGTGAAGCAACGCGCCATGGAGTTTGTGGAGGGCATCAAGGCGGGGGAGTAGCGCATCGGTGCAGCCGGCCCGCGCTCCCCATCAACCGACCAGGCCTTCCATCTTCACACATGTAGCAGCCGCAGCCTCTACCGACTCGCCCCAATAGTGCCCCTAGCTAGCCTTTACTGATACAAAATAATAATCACCAAATGTGGGCAACTGAAACTCGGACACCCCATGTAGCATCACTTGCTGTAAAATATTCCGTTCAAGCGCTCACACCTGGCGCCGCATGAAGCAAAGTGTACCCCGGCAGTTTATTTTGTGGACCAGAGTACTATGCCTGCGAGCTACTACGGAGTAATGAGATCCCGGATGCGCCGTCTGCGCCGCATCTTCTCTTCACCCTGTCAGGCCTCTTGCTGATATTCTCAGGATAAATGCTTAACCCTAGATAAACCCTGAACCCGTGCGAGGAATACACGTAGGTCCCCATCTTACGCGCACGTTAACAAATGACTGAATTGTCATGCTTCATGTATAAACGGTTCTAATTCATGAATTCATACACACTACACGACACGCGATATTATTGTTTGAATTGCGAGGCGACATAATAGCGTTGTTGCGGGACTGCCCGCCTCTACTGGCGGCTGAATGTGGCTCGCCTGTCAGGATAACACTACGCCCCAGGAGACCGGGATGCGTTCGGTCGCCCCACGGCTTGCCTCCGAGCTAGTGCCGGCCGGCATGTACGTACTCGAATACCACTCGGGGTCCACCATTTCACCTCTGTGGAGATCATGCGCGGGGGCTGGTTTCTGTCTGGCAGTTGTCTGAGGGGAGGGAGCCTAGACGACTTGCGTCCATTGTCGAGCTCAGAATGTCGTTGCTCAGCCATACTAATATCCTGATGAATGTCAGGACTTGAGTAATGCTGAATGGCTATCAGCACTCGCCGCCATAAGAGCGGGTGGAGATGACGTCTGTGGTGAAGACTGTCCGCGTGGCGCAAACAGAGGTGCGATTGCTTGATGCGTAAGTAATAAACGAAAAAGCGGCGCCTGCTCTCAGCAGAATGCTTTGCCGGAGTACAACCGTCTTGCCCTTTGTCGCTACATACAGGAGGCGAAAGGAAGCTGACGACGAGGGGGTATGCTTGTTGTAGCGGTATCCCGCCGTGGCCTTGTCATGGGCATGCCAAACATGTCTGCATTTGGATGTTAATGTCATCAGCTCCGACAGCACGGGATAAACAATGAACGGCCTACCTCTGCTATTTCTTGGCCTGCGATGGTTCTGTTGCAGCGCAGAACAGCAAAGAGCCCCCGACTCCTGGATGAGGGCGTTGTCTACCTAATACTAACGGCGTTTCACGCTTTGTCAGCTTACTGCTGAGAACAATAAAGTAAAAATGGCCATCTCGTCAGCGCCATACTGAATAAAGTCAATCTGTGACCTCGAGCTCATGTCTGCACCGACGATGCAGAGTATGCCGTGCAGTAGTGGGTCCTCACCAACAGAGTGAAAGTTGCGATCGGGGGCATATGCTGCTACTGAGCGCCCGTGATCAGGGGGGGGGGGGGGGGGGGGTCGGTTCTCCTATGCAATGTCGAAGAAATGCGACGACTCTCGGTGAAGAAACGAAATCGGGTGTGATGTAACAAGCACTTGATGACCCCGCCCTTGCACGACGCGCAGCACTTGTGCGATCAGCAGACAAATACATATGTGATGTTACAGCATACTACGTTCATTGCTCAATACTCTCGTGACGACGGGAAATAGCTTTCCTTTTGCTGATGTCTGGCATATGTACTGGTAGTTGATAATATCGGAAAAACTCGGCAGCGGGGCAATAAGCAAGGCTCCAACAATGATAAAAAGTACTGCAGCAACTGGACACCGATGACACACACTAGTCGTTTCGCGTCGCATACTTTACCATTTAGTTGCATGCCGGTTCGCAGATCCAAAAACAACGAATTGTTTTGCAGTAAGTCGGAATACCCGTATTGTGATTGTCGTGTTGTTTTGTCATATAATTCAAGATAATCAGCACAGCTATTCGCTTCGCAGGGGGGGGGGGGAGGGGTTAACAGCGATATAATACATACATCGTGAACGCAAAGCGTTGTCACGGCGCAGTATTCAGAAACGTTGACGGCGTACAGCATGTTTCAGCTTTTTTTTACTGGCCAATTTCCGAGATCGCATGGACCGTTGCTGGAATTATACACGGAGGGCCGCCCAGCACAGCACCGCTTTCAAACAGGACAATGGGGAAGTCGCCGCGTAATGAACACGAGCCCCCCCCCCCCCCCCCCCCCCCGCCTTCCCCCCCGGAGTCATACACGCCAGTCCATTCTTCAATACCCTGCCATGTATGCAAGGGAAATTATACAGGTGCACTTTGGTCCGACAAAGTCATTTTAAGCTTATTCTTCTGTCGAAAGATATCGTCACAGCCTCAGCCTTGCCGCGCAAGCGTCTAATGATTGAACCACAATACGATGATCCCTGCCCCAATATATACATATATACACATGCATTAGTATATAGTGCATACACTCACGTGCACGTATTGCACTCTGTATTATATTCTGACGGCGGGTGCCAACGCACCTATGAGAACCTTCGCTACAGTTGTGCTGTTTTTCGTACACATTCGACCTCTGGCAGGCAGGCAGGGCAAGGCGGGCTCTAATGCGCAGTGCTACTGTTACCGCGTCGGCACCCGAATTTATAAATGGATGGATGAATGAATGAATGAATGAATGAATGATGAATATATGTATGTATGTATGTATGTGTGCAACAAACCAGCAGTACGCATTATCCACGACTTTTGGCGGCTTGGATTGTTTCACTGTGTCAACGCCTCAGCCACTCCAGGCAGCCCGACAGTGCCCACCTGAGGCGCTGGGCGCACCATCCAGACGGCCTGCGGGGCGGGGGCGAGGGGGGGGGGGGGGGGGGGGAAGAACAGCTGGTCTGCGCCCAGATGGGTGTCCGTGCCGGATAGCACAGGCATTTGCCCGTATAATCCAACGATAACCTTATTTGCAAGTGGAGCGGTGGGCAGCTGCCACACAGAGAATGTCATGCCCAGCCCGGTCCGGTCGCGGCAGTGAGGCGCCGACATCTGCGGCTTCGGCCAGCCAAACACTGCAACAGCCAGCGAGGCAGTGATTGACCGGGCAGGAAGGGCGCCTGAGCCGGGCTGTGCCCCCCGCTCCAGCCCCAATAGGCTTCACTCAGCTCGCAGGAGTCTGGGGTGAGGCGGCCTCCTCGCCGTCCCCGCGGATCACTGCCATCTCCACCCCTGACGCACCCAACACCCAAACAGTCAGTCGTTGGTCAGCCGAAGGAGGGTGCTGGTCACGTAAGGAGGCATGCTCGCAATGTCAACGCCTCGTTGGACTTTCAAGCCTCGTTGTCTGCCCGCGGTAGAGCGGAGGTCTCTTGTACAAGAGATCCTTGGCTCGACCCCCTCCCCCCCCCCCCCCCCCCCCACAGTTGAGGGCAGTGCCAACCGGGTGTGTCCCGGGTTTACCCGGTTGATGCATTAGCCCTTTGAGGTTCGAATCAGGCAATGGTCTATTTGCTATGAAAAGACCTACGACTGCAGTTGGCGCAAAGGTCAAGTGCTGGGGCGGCTTTGGCCGATAAAACCCGCCCGGGGCGGGCTTTACTTCACTTTACTGTCGGTAAATCCCCTGATAACACGAGGCGGCTGAAAGTCAAGTAAAAGTCCGTCAACGACTCTGTGACACATGCGACCACGACCTAATGCCGCTCCGCCCCTTGAACATTGTTATCAGCGCAACGCCGCTATCATTTTCAACAAAGCGAAGCGCCGGTGTGCAGCAGGGGCCTGGTCGATGCGAAACAAGTTACATGTAAACGAATCGGCAAGGAATGGTCGAAAGGCAAATAGTCATGGAAAAAGTGTACGTTGAAGCGATTGATGGATGGCGCGCTTGAATGATTTGGTGTGAGCGTTGTATACGAGAAAGGGATGGGGTCGGCATGGGGTGTTTGCTCCACTAGAGTGACGCTTTCGCACCTGAGCCGTGCGTCTTGCCCAAGGGGGAGAGCGGCACCGCTTCCCGCGCACCCACGGGCCCGTGCAGCTGCTGGGACACCGGCCGCAGCGCCAGGTAGGTCACGCAGCCGAGATAGCCCAGGGTCAGCACGGTGAAGAAGAAACCTGCGCGGCGCGGGCAATGGTCCCAGCCGAGGAGGGAAGGGGAGGTGAATGGGTGCCGGCATAGCGCCATGTGGCTAAGGCAGGAGCTGTATAAAAAGGCAGGGGAAGTGCGATGAGGGAGAAGGGGGGGGGGGGGGGGGGGGGGCTACCTGCGGTGACGCCCGCTGGCGAGGAGCTGATGAGGCCCGACTCGCCAAGTATCAGCACCACCAACAGCACGTTGGCGGCGATGACCAGCAGCGAGATGGCCCACGCGGCCAGCTTCAGGCCGCGCCCGATCACCAGGGCGCCCATGATCTGCCGCAGGCGCGGGCGGCGGTCAGGCAGGCGGCCGTGCGGTGGCCATGGGGCGCATCCTGGATGTGACCAACTCCTCAGACATGGAAAGCAACACATCGACGGGTCCAGGGTCTGTTGGCCCGGCCAGGGAAGAGGCTTGACTTGTAAGCTTGCGGCTGCGGAGGATCAGGTGAGGGCCCCCGATTCCGTGTCTTTACTAGCTGCCAGGTTGTCCACGATGTCATAACGGTGGACGAATAACCGCACATTCGGAGCCCCACCGGCAGCGAGCTCGACACGATGTTGACAGGACAGCGATGTTGAGCGGCTGATTAACATTGACCACTACAGGTCAAGGCTGCCAGGTACCGGGAAGGCAGGCAGATGCGCGAAGCCCTCCCGATCCCCTCCCCACGGGTGACTCGATGATGAACAGCATGAAAAACAACACGAACATCGACACTGCGCGTGTGGACCGCCCCAACTCGGCGTCACACGCTGTTGTGCTACAAATCTAGACAAGTGCGTAGACCGACAGGACACAGAGGGAAAATCTGATATTCTGCACTGCAGCGCGGATGAGTCCGTTCGTTCATGCGGCCAAGCTAACCGAATTCCCGAGTCACGGCCGCAATGATTGACTGACTGATCCGTTTGTTTCAATACCAGCAGGTTGGAGTCATTGGGGGGCAAGGGGCTCGCCCAGTGGGGCACCTTTGGACTGCCGACAAACTTGACCATGGGCAGCAGCGCGAACGGCAGCTGGAAGGACAGCACCACCGAGGAGAGCACGATGAGCTGCTCGCTGCCGGCCTGCCCCGCGATGAGGGCGCACGCGAGGGAGGGCGCAATGGCCAAGCTGCGCGTGAGCAGCGCACGGTAGATGGGCTTCATCTTCAGCTCCACAAAGCCCTCCATCACAAACTGGCCTGAGGGAAGTTTGATGTGTATATGGCGGGAGGGAAGGGGGTGGGGGCACTAAGGTCAGCACCAAACGGCATCCTGAGGTAAGCAGACCTGCATTGAGGTGGAAAGGGGGGGGGGGGGGGGGGGGAGCGGAGGAGGGGGGGTAGCGCCGTACCTGCGTAGGTCCCTGTCATCGTGGAGGACTGTCCCGAGGCCAGCAGCGCCAGCGCGAACACCACCTCGGCCGCGTGCCCCAGCACGTTGCGCAGCATGATCGGCGCGTTCTGCAGCGGCTCCGTGGCCAGCGCCTCCTTCATCGTGTCATCCACCTGCGCGACGCGTCACACGGCGCCGCATCAGCCTCCCTCAGCGCCAACATACCCCCAGTCGGAGAGTGCACGCAGACGCGCAGGGGCTGCGCGTCAGGGGAGCAGGCGCCGGATGGAAAGGAAGGCACTGCCACGGCGCCCGGGTGGTACCTTGGTGACAGTGGCTGCGGCGACCGCCACCATGGCGACGTTCACAAAGAGGGAGACCAGCAGCGAGATGGCGCTTTCCACGGTGTTGTACATCAGCGCCAGGCGTGCGGGGCCCTCGCCCGGCGGCGGGGTGGCGCCGCGCGTGAGCACGCTGCCCGAGTGCAGGTACAGGTTGTGCGGCATCACCACCGCCCCCAGCAGAGACACTGCGATGTACGCGGCGCCAGTGTCCGGCACCCGCGGAATGAGCAGCCCTGCGGCGCACGGCGGCGTGTCACTCGGCCGCTGTTTGGCCCGGGAAGGGCGGCGAGGCGTTTTGCCTGTGGACACAAGGCAGCAGCCCCGTCCCCTGCTGCTCCCCTGCCCGGCACTGGGAGCCCATTCCAGGGGATGGCAACGCGCAAGGCAGCCCACCTGACAGGATGCCGCCAAAGGACTCGTGCGCCAGCACCATCTCCACGACGAAGCAAACACTCATCACGCCCACCATCACCCCGATAACAATCTGTGCAGCCCCATGAGCCGGTCAAGGGGGGATAGAGCAAGAGATGGGGCGTCAGAAAACCTGCTCCTCTGGCGGAACTGAGGAGGGGGCAAGGGGGGGGAGGGGGGGGGGGGGGGGGGGGGCAAGGTGGTGTGCCCACCTCCAGCCTGCGGGCGTTGAGCACGAGGAAGAGCATCGTGCTCACGCCAGTGATGAGCACCCCCACCCACAGCGGCGTGC
>VCJN01003281.1:0-42908 GCA_006384855.1 Tetraselmis striata | reverse complement strand
CGCTCCGGTCGGCCGGGCGCCCGCCAGCACTCATCCATCGGGCTTTCGCGGTGCCGGGCGGTTGCTCGCCTTTTTACTTTCCAGATTGTTTCAGCAACTGCTTTGGTGTCACGACAACAATAACGCGCCAAGGGATCCCCAACTCCTATCTCCACAGCGGGGCGCCTGAGGTCCCGAAAGTGCTTGATCCGGTGCACTTGCGGCAACTTGCTGCTCTGCGGGGGCGGTGCGCCAGGGAATCACGGACGCGCGTCGGGGCGTCACGCTTGCATTTAATATAGTACTGGTACGGCTTGTTTAGCGGTTACAGCGCCGTTCACACGTGAACCGGACGGCGGAGCTGCCGGCTCAGATCAAACAGGGCAGACAGCCGCGCAGCAGCGCACCTAGCTGCCCGCACGCCCTGTCAGTCCCACTGTGCAATGGAGCTCGCCAAGCACGTACTCGCGGCGCTGTTGCTGGCGGCGCTGTCTCTGCAAGTGGTGGCGGAAACGACGGTGCAGGGCGGCGATATCGCGATACAGGGCCTTGACCGGCGCGGGTCCAAGCCGAAGCCGATACCGGTACCTACCTGTTCGCCCGCCGGACCTTTGCCCCGCTTCCTGCCGTGGCCTTCCCGCCCTTTGCTTGCTACAACGTGGCGGCATTTCTCACCCTCGCGGCGTGACGTGCAGGCGGAGGCTCTGAACGCGCCAGAGTGCCTGTGTGGCGGGGTGCCGGACCCCGTGTGCGGCGAGGACGGGCAAACATACTCTAGCGCGTGCTTAGCGGAATGCGCCGGCCTGCAGCCTGGTGAGTGGCGCCGGGGCGAGTGCGGCAGGAAGCCTCCGTCAGCAGGCGTGGTGGCTAGCGCGAGCGTCGGCGACATGGTGTCGTGCGCACATGTCCGCCTGTGCGAGCATATCTTCGAGCCGGCCAACGGAGCAGCTGGAGGGGGGCTCGCCTGCGGTTGGTGTCAGGTGGGAAGCGAACCAGAGAACGGGTACGCTGTCCCCTGCGCGCCGGGCACGGTGTCATGCGACAAGGTTGAGCCCTGCCTCGGCGCCTTCTTCGACGGCTCCACTAGCTGCAACGGCGGTGGCGACGTTGCAACGCCAGACAGCACAACGCAGCCAACCACGTACATTCCGACAACAGCCCCGCCCTCTACCATGCCGGTCGGCACGCCAGACAGTCCCATCACGTCGATGCCGACGCCCGAGTCCACGGGAACCCCAGTTGAGAGCAGCACCACCAGTGTTGCATCGCCAGCAATAACGCCGGAGCCGACGGCGCGCTTTAACGCAGGCCTTGCTGCCGCTGTGACTCCGGCCCCATCCGGGGCGTCAGCTAATACGACCAAACCTGCGCAACCGACGCAGCCTGATGCCGTGCAGACTCCCGCAGCGAACGCCACCGTGGTAGACGCGCCGCGTGTGCTCGACATGTGGACCACGGCCCGATCGACAGTCGTCGCCACCGCAGCGGCCTACCTGCCCAACTGTACCGACTGCGCCGTGGTGAACGCCTCGGAGCCGCTGGCGTGCGGGTCCGATGGTCTAACGTACCACAACGGGTGCGAGGCTAAATGCGCCGGCGTCTCTGTCCAGTACGCGGGCCCTTGCTCGCAGCAGCCCCCGTCTGCCGCTGAGTCACATGTCCAGGCAGCGTGTCTGGCCTTCTGCGTGCTGGTGGAGCAGGCAGGCTTCCCGCCTGTGTGCGGCGACGACGGCCGCACACACCCCAGCGCATGCAGCGCCGCTTGCTTTGGGGCGGCGGCGGTGGCGCGACAGCCGTGTGAGTGCATGTGCAGCCGTCAGTCGCGCGTGGTTAGCGAGGCTGGGCGGCTGATGGATGTGCGAAGGTGAGATAGTGGCTGCCAAGCTGCCCTGGCTGTTCTCTATTTAGCATCCTTCCATTCCTGGTGTGAAATGTCTTTCGCTGACACCTCCGTGCCATACCCACTCTCCCACAGCGGCTGCAGCTTGAAGCGCTCGGGTCAGGACTACTGCTTCACTGCCGGGAGATGCCTCTCAGCTGGCAGGCAGATGACAGTCTTTCATCAGCTGGACATTGGGGTTGAGGCGGATGTCTTGTCTGTCTCCTCCTGCAGCGTCTCGCCTACACAAGAACCCGGCAGGGCAGCGTCTGGCTCCAGCGTGGCCGGACTTGAGGACGGCGGACGCAAGGCGCTCCGGCAACCTTGAGGGTCGCCGACTCCCGCCCGCCTGTTGAGCGCATGTTCCATGGCGCATGCCTTAGCTATTTATACCATATATGAAGGGTCAGGGGAACTCCATACTTTCGAGTGGATGATAGATTCGCAGGGGGGGGGGGATGTTTCTCCCGTATGTAAGTATACGGTATTGAATGATGTGAGATTCATGCCAAGGTAAGCTGTGACGTCAGCTGGTCCTTGTTGCTGCCACTGCGCGATCCTCTGCTTGCCTACGGACGCAACGACCACCGCACATGAACTTTCCTCCAAGGAGCTCCTTGCGACAGCAGGTGGATGCAATAACACCGGATGAAAGAAAACTCTGACAAGTATGCACAGCGTTAACCCTGTTAGGTTTATTAACTCTTATTAAACAAGGGTGAAACAGAAACACTTCAGTGCATACTTTGTGAACGCTCATACATCTGCCCGCCCCCTATGGTCCATAGAACAACCAACCAGATTAATAGTTTCAACTATATTTTCATCTCATCCAGGCAGCCAGGCACACCCCAGAAAGCCTTCTGCCTAGTGTGGCTTATGACCCTTTCTCCTTAATGCCCATTGGGCGCCCAATGGCCCAAATTTTGCGGAGCAGACACTTTCGTTTGTCCGATAAATCTGTAGATATTGGTTGTTCCTGGTGCTCTTCTGATTCGTTCTTTTTGGACTATTGTACACTTGGTAGGATATTCTTCATTAAGCTCCTATGCGCAGGCAGCAGCTGGGACGCAGGCGGGTTACTTCAAACGCGGCACCAGTAGCAAGAATGCTCACATGCCGTGCATACACTGATCCAGCCACATGCACCATCGTGTTGCGAGGCTTGGGGGCTTGCGACAGCGCAGCGCCGATCTCTCACTGGCAGCCCTGTGGCAGTTGGTCTATTCCCTTCTCCCTCAAAGTGTCAGCCTTGGTATGGTAAAGTATTGGCTAGAGTGAGCGTGCACTCATGCCCGGTTAGCGGGAAACACGGTGCCCCACATGCATGGCTGCTGGTTGTGAAGCGACTGAATGACCAACACTCAGAATGCGACCCCCACGCAGTGTACGATCCCGCTAGGCACCGTCATGCAAAGGCGTGTTGCCAGTTGTGCTGATGACTGCATAGCCGTGGCGGGATAAACAACCAAGGTGGCACAGCGGGCGGGGGTGTTGGGCACGTCTGCATGTTTTTCTTCGTCAGATAGAGGATTCGAATGGTGGGTTGAGCGTCACTCGGGACCTGGCTGAGCAGCGCGGGCTGGAGAGGGGGGGGGGAGACTGCGCGGGGTGCATGTACATGAACAGCATGCGACGCTGCCTGACTATTCCATCTATGGATATCTACCCATCCCCTGATCTGGGGGTGTAGCCCAGCAGACACTGAGATATGCGCTATCAAGCCCGTGGCTGCGCACTTTGCAGGGTGGCGCTGTGTGCGGTCTGGTACATGGAGCAACTCGTCTTGCGCAAGTGCAAGCACCGCATTGTTGAAGAATGTTTTGACATGATTCAGCGCTACGCACGTGAACCTAGAGGCATCTATATTGGGAGTACATCGTTTCATGAAATGCCTGATGGCCTTCTGGACATGGAGATTCTCTTATGAAAACAATGCTGCTTGCTCTGCCTTTAAATCCGCATTTTGGAATCTTTCTCAGTACGGTGGGGACTGCAAGTATTAAATCGGCTTGGAAAGGGGGGTGATTGGAAGGGAGGAGAGGCGTCTTTCCGTCATCAGCTGGGGGGCGGCTTGTTATGAATGCTAGGTTGGTTGGAGGGCCCACAGCAAATGACACCCCATTGTGCGGGCAGAAATCATAATAACTACTGTGTGCCAGGGGCGCCAACAGGATACTGCGTATAATTATTACCGGTTGCAAGCTATCTGCCCGTAGTGCGCTGAAAACTTGCTCAAAACTATACCAGTATTAATACTACGAGGACTATCAGAGTACCATCAAATATCAGGACGAATATTACAGCCAGAATTCGTAAGCGCCATATGCGCGCGATTATATACGTCACAAGCAGATGTTTTCGCAGCTAGACAGCGTAGATTTTGCATCAAAATGTACGGGGTCGGCTGGGACCGAAAGATCCACGACTGGTACGGGGCCGCCAGACCGGATGGTGTCCGGAAAGGCGCCGCGCGTCCCGAGCCCCCGCCGGTGTTTGTAAATTACATGCCACCAGCGATCACGTGGCTCATCGGGACAGTACATTCCGCTATGCTGCTCTCGGCCTCTCATCACGGCTAAGACGCCGGGAAAGCCTGACTAATTGCTGCCACACCTGGGCTTATCGGACACGCAACACCCCTGTGGGATGACGTATATCAAAATGATATGCACTCCCCACCTCAGGTGCTTTCACAACGAACCAGACTAACCCTAATCTAAATCGAGCAGCATCCGGAAACGTACAACACAAGCGAATAAATTGTCTCCGGGCGGGTGGGTGGGAGACAATATAGTCGGGTGCCTTCCAACAACTGAAGGCGCCCCCGGTCCGCGGCCGCCCTTTATACTCGGTTAAAGGGCGTCGCCGGACCGGCGCCGGCCGGTACTGGCGTACCGGGCCGGCAGGGTCGTCACTTAACCCTGACGGCGCTGCGAAAACCAGGGTTTCCTAGGTCGTTCCTCCCAAGGAAACCCTACAGTTTTCGCAGCTAGACAGCGTAGATTTTGCATCAAAATGTACGGGGTCGGCTGGGACCGAAAGATCCAACAGATGAAAGAACAGTGGCCGGTCTGGCGGGGCCCGTACACGGGCATAAGCGAGCCCAGTTACACAGGGAATTATATTCAATTAAGTACAGACACAGGGATGGGGTACCACCAGTACGGTGTAAATTGCCACTAGGCCGGGACTTAAGTTGCTTCCCGGGAGGGATTCGAGTCAGTGTCGGATGGTGAACCGTCACCGTCACCGTCGTCCAGTTCGTCCTCTTCGGCAAGTGACAGAATCGCTCGCGACACGGAAAGGACGTGCTCTTCATCCAGCCCCATATAGCGGAGCTGAGCAGATGTTGACTTCCAGCCACCATGCTGGCCCCATGTTGCGAACGGGATGTCTGCGTTAGCAGCGGCGGAAGCGCCGCCACTTCGGCTGGACTGGGTGCCGAATCGGGATAGGAAAGCGGATTCAGTCATCGCAGGGGTGAGCAGCGGGCCCAACCACCGTGCGAGGTAGCGTCTGAATGTGGGGTACTCAATAGGGGAAGATGAAGGAACCATCCCCAGCTCGCCCTTGTGCCGTAGGACTGTGCCGCTGAACCCCGGAAACACTGGTAGGGTGGGTGTTGCCCAGCGGATCATGACTGCCTGGTACCGTCGCAGGAGTCCATATACGCACACCACGGCGCCGTGCATCTTGGCGACCCGCACCTTGCCACACAGGCGGTGCTGGTCGTTCTTGCGCTTCACGAAGCGGAATTCCAGGTAAGTCGGGAGGAAGGAGACGTCCTCCCACCGGAGGACCCGGAGGTCGCTGTAGCGGCAGAAGCCGGCAAAACTGACGGCTGCGGCAACTGCCACTATCCAGGAACAAATACCTGAGTCGTCCTTGCAGCGAAGGCGGACCAGCTTCGCGATGTCAGACCATGCGAAGGGATCCTTGGCGTTCTTCACGGCGAGCCCCAGGGTGCGCTTGGCTGCTGCCCGGACAGAGGTGCAACACGGGGACAAGGTAGGACTGGGATGCATATTCAGCCGATGCATCTGCGATATAGCCGCAGACGCAGACCTGATCACTGAATAGCTGTTGGTAGAACGGGCGTCCAACCGAGCTTGTAAAAACATAGCCACCACAATCGGGGCTGCTGGCATTGGGCACATGGGAGGTGACCGAGCTTCGCAGAACATCACAAAGCGATTCCATATGTAGGCGTAGCCACGATTAGAGCCAGCAGCCCACTGTTGCGGAGCTGAAGAGATCAAAGCATTAAGCAGAGATGTGCCGGCCACATCGGAGGGAGCCACCGGGTTACATGGCCAGGCGGATGTACACCCACGGGTGATGGCTGACTCATGGGCCGTGACTGTCACACCACTGTGGGTGGAGGCAGCGATGGCGTGTTGGGGAGCGCCGCGCGCTGGGCCGGCAGTCGATGCGCAGAGCAAGGACGCGCCAGTTCCTGGAGCAGCTCGGGCGGCTGTTACCACTGCCCTCGCCAGAACTGAATAGCTCCTCGCCGCTGTCGAGCATGACCCAATCGACCACACAGTCAGCCAGGTGTCTACCGTCAGGAGCTACTAAAGTCCACCAGGACTGACTAGGCCATAGCGGTACTATGACTGTAGCGACTGCACGGTCAGCTTTCAGCTTGCGCACAACTCGGCCAATGCAGCTAAACGGAGCGTTAATCCAATTATTCACATTACCACCCCAGAAGTGGCTGAAAGCATCGACTCCTTCGCATCCTGGGCACCAGAACCGCGAGTAGAATCTCGGTACTTGATGGTTCAGGTCGGATGCGAACCGGTCGACATGGTGGATGCCCCACTTCAGGCTGAGGCGCCGGAAAAACTTGGGCAGCAGTTGCCAGTCATCTTTGTCGAGCATCTTGGAAATCTCGTCGGAGTCCGGATTCTCATCGCGGGACGCCCACACAATAGAGAGAGCTGCTCCCAAGGAGAGACACAAGAGGTAGACCTGTTGAGCGACAGAGTTCAGCGACAGGCTCGAGCGAGAGCCGTGCCGGCAAACCGGTAGCATACTTTTATTATCCACCTGGACTTGCACTCGTCTGCCTGCGATCAGGTGTGACAGGGACTTCAAAACGAAGAGAAGACCACGAGTCTCACGGTGTGTCGAGGACTCGACGCGTTCCCACGGAAGGAAGAAGCCATGAGCTTTCGCGACGGGATCTGAGCTGCCATCAGTCGGTCTGGCTAAACCGCCCCAGCCGATGCCAGAAGCATCACACTCCAGAAAAACGGACAGTTTGCTGTCCAGGTCAGGTACGATGCGCCCAGTAAACTGCTGCCTAGACACTCGGGCCCAGAACCGTAGCTCCTCACGGGATTCCTCAGAGAGGGCAACGTGGTGCCCCCACTGTTCTGCTTGCGCAATGTTGGCATACAGACCTCTAGAAAAGAGGCGAGAAACTGGGCCCAATGCTAGCCCCATGGAAATCAATTTCCCAGTACAGCTGGCCAAGAACTTGACTTTGTGGCGCTTGCGGTGGCCATGCAGTAGGGACTGGATGTCAAGCTGAAGGGCATCCCATCGCTTCTGAGGCACAGAGAAGGTGCCGGCCACGGTGTCCAGGTCAAACCCCAGGTGGGTGATGGTGGAGCTAGGGCGCAGACTGGATTTTTTGAAGTTGATGTTGACATGGGCGCGCTCAACATCGGCCAGCACTCGCTGAGTCGTTAAGTGCGCCTTTCTGACAGAGCCAGAGATGAACAACCAGTCATCCAGATAGCAGAGCATCCTGATGCCCTTACTGCGCCAGTGTCGCACCAGGACTCCCATAACTTTAGAAAAGCAGCGAGGGGCATCAGACAGCCCGAAGCATAGAACTCGCCAGGTGTAGAATCTCCCTCTCCATTCAAACCCGCTGTAAGGTGCAGCTGAGTCATGGAGGCGGACATGGTAGTAGCCCTGGGTCAGGTCCATGCTGGTCAGCATGTCGCCGGGATTCACCAAGTCTGACAGCTTAGATAACGACTCCATCCTGAAGGGAGTGTAAACCAAGTGTTTGTTGACATGCCGCTGATCGCAGATCAGCCTGAGTCCACCATGGGGTTTGGGGACCACACCCAAAGGGTTCAGCACCACATGGCGCACAGGTTCCTCTCTGATATGGCCCAGCGGCAATAACAGAGCGATCTGCCCATCAATGAAATCGGGGTGCTGCAGCGCGGAAGGGTGATTTGGCAGGTGGCTGGGTGGTGCCGGACCATCAGCCCAGTTCATACGGTAGCCATGCCTGACCCAGTCTCTGACCTGACTGTCTCTGACTGAATCAGTAATGCTGTCCCAAAATTGCCAGCCATCGCGGATAACACCAGCTGATTCCACAGGGGAATTGACGTCCAGAGCTGGCTCATGAGGGAGCTCAAAATTAGCCGACGATAAAACTGTCACAAAATGCCAACGCCACAGACAGCATCATAGTGGTCAGCAAGCAGCTTGGATGACTGCTGCATAAATCAAACAGTGAGTTTGAAGTCACAATCGTCTGAAACTGAAAATAACAGAATTTTCAAAATAAATATCGCTCCGACACAACGAGAGATATGAAACGTCACACAGGGTGTGCCGATCTTCACACGAATGCATCATCAGCCAACTTAGTGAAAGTTGGGGGGACAACTGCCAGGGGCAGCAAAGAGTCGCAGGGAACATCATGTACATTACAAACGAGGTATCTCTCGAGGATACACCATCTAACAGGTGACTCTCCCGGAGGAGATCAGAGCTGCGATAACACGAGCCTGAGCTCAGCTCCCGGAGGAGGGCTAACAGCTGCCCGGAGGCCTAACTGCAGCTACACGAACACCATCACTGGCCAGGCCAGGAGGATTGCAGACTCCGCAGCTTCAGCGACGAGCACTCGGGCAGTCCCTACTGAAGTGACCTTTCCTCTGGCAGCGATAGCATGTGATGTCTGCAGCAGAAGATCGACCAGAAGGAGGCTTCTCCTCGCGGCGGCCGCTCTCCCTCCGGTTGTCGCTCCCGCGGCGAAACGACTCTGGCTTGCGAGAAGAGGAAGAAGGCTTGGCGCGCGAAGAGGAAGAAGAAGGTTTCTTGGCCTTGACCTTCTCCAGCGCCTTCTTCAGCTCCTTGTTGTCGGCTGAGCCCTTCTCGCCGAGAGGGTCCACAGCATCGAACTCCTTGGCGACTTCCGCGCCGTACTCGTGTTATAAATGCAGCTTCTTGCCACGCTTGTTAATCCGAAGAGCCACAGTAGTGCACAAAGCTAGAGCTGCGGTAATCGACTTGAACAGCTCCGCAGACGAAGCTGGCGAAGAAGCAGGAAGATCGGTGCCGTCCTCTACTAAGTCACGCAGAGGCTCCTCCGCCGGTGCCAAAAAGTCATAGATCTGGAAGACGTCGTCTAGGTCGCGCTGAAGGTTACGAGCGTCAGCGGTATGGCGGCGGTGAACCTTACCATCTTTGTCTAGCCATCCATCCTCAGGTGCGTTGATGAGGCGAGATGGAGCTTCCGCCGCCGGAGGTTGAGCAGGTCTCTTGCCCTTGCGGTCGTAGTCGGCGTCCCCCTCCGCAACGCGTTTCGAAGCTGAAGCCGAAGTAGACGGACCACTCGACGACGCGGCTGCCTGCCTAAGCTCAGAGACCTCACGTTCAATACGGAGTAGAGCAGCAGACGTATCAGCAACTGCCTGTCTAGCGGCGACGAGAGGGGGAGATTCAGCTACCCCGTCTACAGGTGGAGTGTCACCACCTAGGACAGTGAGATGATTTTCGCGGGTAACGAGTTGCTCACGAAGAGCTCTGCGAGAGTCCAGTAACTCGTTCCAGACGAGTTCAAACTTGTCCACTGCTAAAACAGAGACGAGAACGCAAGGTGACAGCACCACAAGCGAGACAAGGAGCCACGCCCAAGACGGACTCGCGGAGCGAGCCATGGTGAGTGCCGGGATCAAACACACTACAGAACGCAGAAGAAATTTGAATTTTTGTAGTCGAAGACGAAACGAAAATGTACCAGTCGTAGAAGACAATATAGTCGGGTGCCTTCCAACAACTGAAGGCGCCCCCGGTCCGCGGCCGCCCTTTATACTCGGTTAAAGGGCGTCGCCGGACCGGCGCCGGCCGGTACTGGCGTACCGGGCCGGCAGGGTCGTCACTTAACCCTGACGGCGCTGCGAAAACCAGGGTTTCCTAGGTCGTTCCTCCCAAGGAAACCCTACAGTTTTAAACTCGCTAAGCATGTATTGTATGCCCGAATATTATACGGGTATATCATAACCGACCAAGTTGCACAACATTGGAAGTTAGTGAATAGCTCCCGGGTACTTGCAAGTACTCGAAGTAGCAAGCCGTTCTCGGAGCAAGCCGTTCTCGAAACCGGGTAGAGCAGAGGCGAGGGCGGTTCTCCAATCGTCAAGGCAGTGGGGGTTCGCTCGAGGGAGTGAAGATCGCACGGACATTCTGGCCCTTTCCGCATGCGCGGGCGGCCTCGTTCCCGCCTGGAATGGCGACCTCTTCGAAAGCGGCAGCCGGCGGCATACGAGTCTCTTGAGTAGCAAAAAAATGGAGAGCTGCTCATGGATTAGCCGCATCATCCTCGCGTCGTCCGCCGTACGATATACGACCGACGTCCCCCGCCTGCTTGATGCGTTGCTGTGCAACAGCGAGTCGATGTATCGACGCCCTCGATAGCCGCTGCGCCTTGGCGGCGTCGTCCATCTAAGGGTGGGTTGGTGAACCGTTTCCGGACATATATCGAAGGGGTCGTTCGGGAGGTATCCGCGAAGAGAAGTAACCGTGAGAATGGACGAACCTCGGCTCATCGAGCAGGTCAGGAAGTAACCGCGAGAGCGGAGGGGTGGCAGGTTTTGTGCCGTTTCCGAGGGCCTGAGTACTATGCAAGGCCCGAAACCTTGAGTTAGTGGTGTGCATGCAAGAGGCCATGATTTGACTAAGAGAGTGGTCGCAGACGACGATTTTGTTAGGACTTGGCGGGTATTAGGGTGACTGATACGAACTTGTCGAGTGCGGCACGCACAGTGCCGTACGACGGCATTATAATTCAAGTACCCGCATCTGCCCATACCCGCTGTTTGCGATTGCTATGTGGCCGCCACATCAAATTGGCGTGGTGCTGAGACCGCGGCCTGGCAAGTGTCGACACCCGCATACCTCAGGGCTACAAGAGGAAAAGCAGAGGAAACCCCAACAACACAGCTCTAAACAAAATTTCCAATTTTGTCTTCGGGCCCTCCTGCACATTGCCTTTTCCTGCTTCATGTAATTCTTATACAGTAGCACGCCCGAAGTCCCGAAATGTTTGTCACGCGACACGGGGTGTGCTCTGCTAACTCGCAAACTGGAATAGGCTGGAATAGGCCGACGTGCCCAGACGGGTGTACATAGGGCCGACCTTTTGTGGTCGGTGTAGTGCGGTATTTTGCTGATGGCTGTATTTGACGGTGAAATGTTCGGACCGAAGGTCCGTCAGTGACACAATTAATTAGTCTAGCTACTTACGGAATAACTCGGCCATTTGCCTGATCACTTCTCGTATTCTGTACTGTCATACTCTAGATAGAACCTGAGCGTCGCCTATACTCCACGGCTTTTTCCGTCGCTGCATTCCCATATAGCGCTTATAACTAATAAAACCAATATAGATTTGTAAATCACATCAGGGCTTATAAAACCAATATGGGATACAGATGCGTCGCGTTTGAATCATCGCCGTCATCGCAAACGCATCGCAGACGCTACTGCAGATAGAAGCGGAGGTTTCAGTGGTGCGTCCTGACCAGTAGCGCTGGCAGTGGTAAAGCACTGCCCGCCGCGTATATTTCGGCGCGTATATACCGGCGGTGGTAGCTGCTCATCATCGACTCATCGTACAGTACCCGTATCAGTACCCGTAGTATGTGTGATTTATTTAACGTGCGAAGACGGCCACGGCGCGGCGACGCTGCATATATGGGTATTATTAATGTACCAGTACGTTCTCGCAGTACCATACCGGTATATATTTCAAGTATGAATTAAAATACTTGACGTGAGCTGGAACTGATCCAGATTCTTATCCCGGACCCCGGTAGTATCGTGGTTTCGTCCGAGCTTTGTTGGCACGGCCCCCGGGGACTGTGACGACGGCCGCCCCGCGCCCCGTGCCCTCATCGCCTGCTGTTCCCGGTGAAGCAACCCCCGAGGCCACTCGTCCCTGCAAAGACAGAGTCTCCCTGGCGAGCGACAGCGACACCAGCGATACTCGTTGACACCCGCGTATTGGTGCCCAACTTAACTATACCCCCCCTCCCAGCAGCCTCACTACCCGGCGCGCGTGCGTCATAAAAGACGAGGTAGTGCCCACCCCCCTTCGCCAGTAGCCTCCTCCGGCGCCGACATGCATTCACTGCAGCGGCTCCTCCGCGTGCGACACTCACTGCCTCGAGCCATAAGCGCCGTAGTAACGCGGACTCGCATTGTTTCTTAAAGTGCTTGCGACACTGGCGAGGCATCCGGCCACTGTTTTTGATTTGTGCCGCTGCAGTGTTCCAGTAGTTGCGACTTGCGAGCTGATGTTTCCAAGACATCGCACTTTCTATGGGCGACACAAACCGGCATAAAATTGCGAGACCACAGAAGCTGGCGACTGCAAATACGCCTGCGTCGAAAAAAGTAGCGAGAGCTTCTCTTTTCAGTTGTGCTATTGTCTTGAAAGGCTGAAATACTACCACGCACAGTCTCTCGATATTGCCATCCCACTGCTGTCAAATATACCGATAAGATGTCCCGCCCTCCACGGAGTCCAAGTACAATTTCCTGGCAGCAGGATTGTTCCGCGTCGACCTTTACCACTTTCTCTGGGTTTTCTCACACAAGTTGTAGCGGACGAGTGTCGGATGCGTGCAATCAGGCTGGTGTCTGCTAGATACACAATCGGACAGCCTGACGTCCCCGTGATAAGTGCCATCTCGTCCAGCCGCCGTGTTGCATTCATCGACGTCTAACCTGCCGCGGTTGGATTCTCGTATTAGACTGCCACTGACAAGAGGTACTCTGGCCATGTTCAAAGGCGTTGACGGGGAAACTGCCCCCAGAAGATAGACAATATGGGAAAGAATCAGGTTCTCCCGGAGGTGCGCGCTATCCTGATGAACAACCCGCGTGACAACGAGGACTTCAACTTCCCGGTGAGTTTATTCCCCCACATGGCTCCCTTGCTTCCGGCCCCTGCTTTTCACCGAGCGAGAGGTTTCAAGATGGTTATACGCTTAAGCCTATAGGCCGGCCACATGCCCGCAAGCTGGCAGCTGTTGCGCAATATGCCGCCCATACCGGACTGGCCGCTCTCCGCTTCCAAGGTATCTTGTCGCGCGCAATAATACCGCCGGTCGGGCAGCATCGACTTTCCAACAAGCCCGAAATCAAGTAAATCGTTGACATACACTGTTGCTACTCGACTATGTGACATGTTAATTATGGGTTCGCGCGTTTGCTGGTAGCGCAGTGGCGGAAACATGAGCAACGGGCATTTCTAAAGTTTTCATGTGGACGTATATAGCCCGTCAGTCGAAGCTCAGACTTATTCATTTTTCGTCATGCAGGAGTTTGCCTTGTAACTAGGTCGCATCTAGCCGTTGCAATCAATGGTTCTTGGTATATAGTATTGCTACGGTAGCATTGACACTCAAGGTTGCATTAGCGTCGTCACGTTCTCCGATATGTCACCAACCGCACCTGTCATGCTGTCAATATCCGGGGATGGCTTAATGTGACCGCAGGCATAGGGATCCGTAGTTTCGATTCAGCAACCGGCAGCATACCAGTGCTGCTCTTGGGCGCATTGTCAACGATGCATGTTGCCAAATTATATACCAGCTTTATACCAGCAGGTTCTGGAACACATCACACAGATATGCTTCCATATGCATTGCCCTTACAGCCTGCTATGATTCTGTCCACATTAAATATTTCTAATTCAGTTAGATGAACAGTCGTCAGGATTGACAGGCAGTCGAGGGGTAGCGTTGTGATGACAGGTATGTGCGTTGGATAATGTCATTGCTAAAACTTCAATTATATGCTGAAAGGACGCCGGAGCACGTGCAGGAACACAACTTACATTATGTACTCAGGTCTTGTCTGACTTGTGAACATGGCGCTGCAGAAAAACGGCATCAAGACCACGAAGTACACTCTGTGGAACTTCCTACCAAAGGTGCTAGCCTCCTCATCCACGACACCAGCAGGGCGGAGCTCCTTCCCTTCCTGACATTCTCTTTGCCTGGCAACACGAGTTCGTGTAGATTCAGATGCCCTCTGATCATGATGCCATGTTATCAGCAATGCTGAGTTTTGTGGTGGTCATGCCATCTGTTGTGCGCATCCCACCTGACAGAATCCGAGTGTTGTTGCTGCAGGGGATATACGAGCAGTTCCGCCGTGTGGCCAACGTGTATTTCCTTGCTGTGGCTATTCTCAGCTGCACGCCTGTCAGGTTTGTTCGACAGCCACGGTCTTCGTCATGTGCATGCTACGACAAGTTGCCGATCCGGCAGTAGTTCACTGCAGCAGTGATTTAGCGCATCGAATGAGCTAACCATACCCGACCACACCCCATTCTGTGGTATCAGTCCTGTCAGCCCGGTGACCAACGTGGCGCCGCTTGTGCTCGTCATCGCAATGTCGCTTGCAAAGGAGGCCTTCGAGGATTCCAAACGAAAGAAGAAGGACCAGGAGGTCATTCCCCCACTGATCCTCTGACCCAATCATCCTCCTCCGATGCCCGTGTCCCTTGATGACCCCATTCCCGAGGATGCCCGTCCCACGTTGTTGGACTGGTGCACTCACCGCCATGGCTGTCCAAGCATCACCGGCGTGTGCTGAATCAACGACAACGCGGCTGACACCGCCGAGGCATGACTGCACCACCCTTCAGCAACGGACTAACACGCAATGCCTTGACGCGACGCGCCCCAGGTCAACGGCACTGTCGTTGAGGTGCTGAGAGGCAAGGGAATCAGAAGGGTGCGATGGAGGAACGTTGTTGTCGGTGACATTGTGAAGGTGACCAAGGCCCCACCGACTCCGGGCCTGAATCTATCCTGCGAGCTACTGGCTCATCGCGCCGTCACCCTTGCCTGCTACTACTGCCAGTCCGGGGCTTCAGCACTTGCCTCCTGAGCTGCCATGGATGGGCAGGTGAAGGACCATGGCTTCATCCCCGCGGACATGGTCATTCTCAGCTCCACCAACCCCAACGGCGCCTGCTACGTGGAGACGATGAACCTGGACGGCGAGACCAACCTGAAGCACAAGCAAGCCTGCGACGCCACCCTCCGTGCAGACACAGATGTAGGAGCTGCGGAGGCTGCCTGACGCATGCTTTCCAGGTTTACAGGCAAAACAGTGCCCAGCCACGCAGCCCTGGGTTCCGCTCGGATCCACCACTGACTGTGCCCCCCTTCCCCTCCTCTTTCAGCAAAAGATGCTCAATCTGAAGTACACGGTCGAGTGCGAGCATCCCAATGAGTCACTCTACACGTTTGTTGGCAACATGTACACCGGAAGGATCGCGTACCCGCTGACGCCCAACCAGGTGCGCGAGCCGCGCACGCCCATAGCATGCCAGGAGGCCAAGTACTCCGAACCCGCAGACTAGTGAATCTCGGATCTGCGCCTGCTGATCATCCGCGGGCTGGTGAGCGTGACTTGATTGGGCTGCGGCCATCGTCCGCAGATTCTTCTTCGAGGCTGCGTCCTGCGCAACACCGAGTGCGTGTACGGCCTGGTGGTGTTCACCGGCCACGAGACCAAGGTACGCGCCATATCCAGGCACCGCCGCTCACTACATGATACTCTGGCGGTTGGTAAAGTTCTTGGGACTCACCGTGCCCATTGCCGCAGGTCATGATGAACTCCACGGCCGTCCCGTCCAAGCGAAGCAAGGTGGAGCGGCAGTTGGACTACCTCATCATCGCCATCTTCGCGATGCTGTTCGCCATCTGCCTGGTCGGCTCCGTTGGCGGCGCGCTCTGGGTGGATAGCGCGCACTGGTACCTCGACCTGGCGGCCGAGGGCGAAGCCTCCTCCAGTCGGGCCATGTTTGACCCCGATAACCGTGGCACCGTCGGGCTCCTCGCCTTTATGACGCTCCTCACGCTCTACTCCTCCATCATCCCCATCTCGCTGTACGTCAGCATCGAGATCATCAAGTATGTGCAGGCCGGGACATTCATCAACCAGGACATTGAGATGTACGACCTGGAGAGCGACACACCCGCCCTGGCGCGCACCTCAAACCTGGTACGCGCCGCCCCCTGCGCTGCTGACGAGGTCGCATGTCTCGTCGTGCCCAAGCCACAGCCCCAGCCCTTTTTCGTATTAAGCTCAATCACACGACATACAGCATTGCATACGGATTCCCAGAATGGCCATCGTTGGGCATACAACGGCAGCCCCGTCACTTTACAGCACCCGTATATATGTCTATCTCCGTCTACGTGTACGGGTGCCGACGCACAGATGCATGACAGCCCTTACTTTATGCCTAAAATTGGGCTTGCGTGCTCCCTGTGAGGGATGTCGATGATTAATAACTATGTATAAAACCATACATAAGAAACATCGACATTGTTTGGACATAATAATAGACACTGACACACATGTTTGGGTATTTTTCAAGCTGCGACTGGAACATTTGCTGAAAGGCACCTGTTCTTCGCCCTGCTGAGAGCGGCGATGGTGCGCCTGTGTACCCACCAGAACGAGGAGCTCGGGCAGGTGGAGCATATCCTGTCCGACAAGACCGGCACTCTGACATGCAACCGCATGGAGTTCTTCAAATGCTCCATCGCGGGCGTCAGCTACGGCGAGGGCGTGACCGAGATCCAGCAGCTTCTGCGCGCCGCCTGCCAGGGCGCAGAGGGCAACGTGACCTCCGCCGCGGCGGCCCGCGTGGGGACTCGACTCTCCGTCACCCAGCCTCCCAAGCCAGCCATCCAAGGGTGCAACTTCAGCGACAAGTGGGTGCATGCGCGATTTCCCCCCCCATTTCCACTTGATCACAGCAGCAGGCCTCATTGCCGGCATGCCATTCATCGCTGTTCAATGCCATGCCACCACCATGCCACACCGCCGTCAACCTGCTGCTGCTCCTTCCTGCCACTGCCGAGCCACTCCCTGTCTTGCATTGTTTGCGCGGCTGACATGCAGCTGCCTTGCCGTCCTCAGGCGACTGGAGGACGGCGCCTGGCGCTCCGAGGCCGACCCGGAGCTCATCTGCGAGTTCTTCCGCCTGCTGTCAGTCTGCCACACCGTCATTCCAGAGAGGCGCGACGACGTGATCGAGTTCCAGGTTCGCTCCTGGCTGCGCCGCCACCGGGAGCACCTCCGCATCCTCCGCGGCAGCCGCTCCCTGCTTGTCATAGGCACGGTAGGCCATCAGGCGGCCGGGCTCTGACTGCGGCTCCGGTGCTGCCCGCGCTGCCTCTGCCCACAGGCGTCCTCGCCGGATGAAGCGGCCCTTGTTGCGGGCGCCAAATGGTTCGGCTACCTGTTCTGCCGGTGAGCGCGCCCTTTTCGCTTGTGTGCCTATGCACCGGCTGCATCCAGCAATCAACGCCCCCCTCCCGTGTTGCGACATCTCCGGCCCTGCCTTGCACGCGTTCCCGCCTTCGCTGTGGCGACTGCAATCTGTCGGAGCATGCCTGGATCTTGGCTCCGACTACGGCCTTGGTACTAACTAGATACCCCCCTCCCGCCTTCGCTTTCTGCAGCCGCCAGCTGGACTCGATCACAGTTGAGGACTCCGTAAGCAGCGATATTGGCGAGACATTGTCGCACCACTACGGAGTTCTGGCGGTGCTGGAGTTCAACTCCTTCCGCAAGCGCCAGTCCGTGATCGTTCAGATGGAGGACGGCAGCGTCCGCCTGTACTGCAAGGGCGCCGACAACGTCATCTTTGCGCGCCTCGGCCCGCGCGGCGGTGAGCACATGGAGGCCACGCGCGCCCACCTACAGGAGTACGGCAACGATGGTCTGCGCACGCTCTGCCTCGCCTACAGGTGCGCGGTGGCCAGCGATTGCTGGCGAAGTCCGATGCTGGTGGTTGGTCCCTGCTGCGTATGTAGATGGCTGACCCGTGTCGCCGCCACCTTGGGCCCGGTTAGCTGACTCGTTGTTCATGTCGCGTCAGGGACATCGACAAGGAGGAGTATGCCGACTGGGCAAAACAGTACCAGGTGGCCCGGACTTCGCAGCAGAACCGGGATGAGCAGGTGGATGCCGTGGCGGAACTCATCGAGCGAGACCTCACTCTCATCGGCTGCACCGCCATCGAGGACAAGCTACAGCCGGGCGTGCCGCAGAGCATCCTCGCCCTCATGCAAGCCAACATCAAGCTGTGGGTGCTTACAGGTGATTGCGTGGGACGTCGCCAGGCCGTGAGTCCCAGGGTAGGGTGCATCGGGTGAACAAGCCGCTGATTATCTTCCGCCCCCTTGCGCAGGCGACAAGGTGGAGACCGCAATGAACATTGGCTTTGCGTGCAACCTCCTCAACAGCAAGCAGAAGATTTTCCTGTGCAGCTCCGAGGAGGAGCAGGAAAGTGTAGACGAGACCGACCTGTCTCGCAAGGTGCGCTGTGGATGATGCACGGACGGGGTCTCCCAATGCGGCAATGAGGAGCTCTCTGAGCCCCACCCCTCCCCTCCCCCCATGCCCCCCCCCCCCTCGCCAGGTGAAAGCTTCCCTGGACGAAGCGCTGGCCTACGGCGAGGCTCGGGAGCAGGCGGGTCAGATCCCAGAGATGTCCATGGTCATGGACGGCAAGGTGCTGGAGGCCATCCTGTTGTCGGAGGAGATGACGGCGGCGATGCTCAGTGTCGGGCAGCGCTGCCAGTCTGTCATCTGCTGCCGCGTGTCCCCGCTGCAAAAGGCGGTGGTGACCAAGGTGGTGAAGAATAGCACCAAGAGGGTCACGCTGGCCATCGGCGACGGCGCCAATGATGTGGGGATGATCCAGTCTGCCGACGTCGGCGTCGGGATATCCGGCCAGGAGGGCCGCCAGGCGGTGATGTCCAGCGACTTTGCCATCGCGCAGTTCAGCTTCCTGGTGCGCCTGCTGCTGGTACATGGGCAGTGGTCATACCGCCGCATCTCGCGCGTGATCACCTACTTTTTCTACAAGGTGACTCCCCCTCCTCCCCGTGCGCTTCCCCGTTTTACCACCCTCCCTCGCGCCCAGCGACCGTCCGCCGTCCTATTCACTCCAACGCCGGCATGCGGCGATGTCTCAGCCGCCTCAATGCCGTCGCCAATGTGGCGTGCCGTTGGTCCTGACTTGTCCGGCACACCGCCCGCAGAACATCACCTACACCCTCACGCAGTTCTGGTTCAGCCTGTACGCGGGCTACTCCGGCCAGCGCCTCTACGACGACTGGTACCAGTCGCTCTACAACATCATGTTCACCTCCATCCCGGTCATGGCGATGGGTCTGCTGGATCAGGACGCCTCTGCACACCACTGCATGATGTGAGCTCCCGTCACATTGGCCCACGCAACCTCCTGCGCTTTAGAAAAACCCTGAACCCTAAACACCATAAACCACAAACCCGCCTCGCATACGGCGGTAGTGCACATTGTATTCAATTTGACACATGTTATACACGCACTCAGAAAGGTCATGTGAATGCCTGTATGGTCAATATGCCACACATATGTAGTAAGTACAACCATATTGTCTTTATTCTGTGTCTGTGTGCATATATACGTATCGTACGTGCTGTCATTTAATCTACACGCCTCTAGATGCGACATGTGCATACAGGAAAGCAGGTGTGGCCAAATAATATATGTGGGAATATATACAATAATACATGTGAGAATAGGTATATAAAACATATATCTCACATATATCATTGTACACCCACTTTATTATATACACCACCGCTTTCTACACTTTGGATTCGCGGTATGTTGTCATCGTTTTTGACCCCCGCCCCCCTCCGGGTGAAGAGTAGAGGTAGAGAAAAGCATTATATCTTGAATTAAATCGGAATAGACCCCGGATAACACACGGATCTTCCGACTCTGTGCTGCACGACACTTAATACATCACATTTTCGAGCCGCAAACCCAATGAAATGGTACATTATTTTACATGATGACAAAGTATGCATTTTTTGAAGCATATATGTCTGGATTTTTGAAGCATGTATGTCTGGATGTTTTATATGAACATAGGACTATTGGGGTGTGTCCGGTCGCTGGTCATTGTAGCATGCGCTTCCCTAAAGTACGTGCCGGGTCGCTGTGGTGGTTGCCGCAGGATCCCTCAGCTGTACCGCTCTGGCCAGCGGGGCGAGCTTTTCAACGTGAAGGTGTTCCTGGCCTGGCTGGCCTCGTCCGTCTGGCAGTCGCTGGTGTGCTTCTACGTCCCCGTCTGGGCCCTAGCGGGCGCGGCGGTGGACGCCAACGGCCATGTGGTTGGGCAGTGGGCCGTGGGCACCGTGGCCTGCTGCGTGGTGGTGACCACCGTGAACCTCCGGCTGCTGCTGGAGTGCTCCTACCACACATGGGTGACCTACGCCTCGGTTGTCGGCAGCATCGTCCTGTGGTTTACCTACGTCGCCATCTACTGCTCCATCTGGTAAGCGCGCATGCTGCCACCAGCGTCCCGCGCCATTGCGTTGAGCCGCTTGCATGCCCACTTCTGCATCGTAGGATATAACAGTATGTCAGTCGACAGTCTTTAATGATAACACCTCAGCAATGACAATACATTAGCAAGAGAATATAATACATCGCTACAAGTAAAAGCAGAATACAATAGTAAACCGCTAGAAGGGTGGCAAAACACGGCCAGGCACTGCCGTTAAAGTTTTCTGCCACCCACTTGGTAGTTGAGCGTCGTGTCGTTCTGATTCCCTGCGCCGCTGCTCCCCCGCCGACAGGCCGAGCACACTGGGCATGGACAACATGAGCAACATCTACCTCGTGATCCACAAGATTGCCTCGCTGCCGGGCTTTTGGCTCTGCCTAATGCTCTGCCCGGTCTCCGCACTCCTGCCCGACCTGGTGTACAAGGTATTTGCAAGGAGCTACTGCCCAACAGACCACGACATTGTCCAGGTAATCTCCACCTCCACCGGCATCTGCACGCTGCGTATGCTGACCTGTCAGCTCCGAGCGCATACTGATATCTGCCGAATTGCCGGCACCGTCATGGGTGATTATTGCTGTCTGCCGATGTCGATGGGATTGGTCTGGGTAGCTTAGCGAGTGCTGTGTGATATTGGGCCGCGCTGATAGTTGACATCGACCGCGCGGAGATGCTGACACTGCGCACTGTAATATGTGTCGCGTTGGTCAGGAGCACGAGAAAGCCAGTGGCGCCAAAGGTGCGGACGGTGGCGAGGAAGGCGACCGTGCAGGGCTGCTTCTTCGCACATCACTCTGTGACATCAGTAACAGTGAGGGCCGCACAGTGGTTGTCGAGCCGACGTCCACGAAGAAGCGACCGCACACGGGTTTTGCGTTTGAGGACCCAGCGCACGAAGGCTATTACGCCAGACAAGCAAGGTTGTCGATGGGCCAGCAGCAGGCGCAGAGCTCGGCCAAGGCCAGGACAAAACATCTACTGGCAGGCGCTGATGCAGAAATGCAGGTGGCAAGCATTGTCCCCAGCGACGCAAAGGCAGGCGCGGCAACCAAGTCATCCGGCAAGAAGAAGCTGGGCATGAACGTTGTTGTTAATCGCACCAACTGAGTTAGACAGCTGCCGTGAGTTAGACAGCGGCGCACACTGGAACCGGACACATTGTGCTGACGCTGCTGATGTGTTCATCTCATGAACTCATATGTTTACCCTTTGCTGCTGGCGGTAGTGCCTGATCAAGAATTTCGCGACGAAATCATTAAGATAATATAATAGTGCCCTGTTTTATTAGCGCCCCGTCCAATGCAGCGGCAACACTGTGATGTCGCAGTTTACATTGCTGCTGATGGCACATGAGGTCATGTGCGTGCGTTCAAGATGTAAAGACATAAATTATTTTCACTGTGAGGACAATGAATACTGTGCTGCTGCTGCTGCGCAGCTTTCTCGATTCGCAATAGTAATGGCATATAGTGCTAGCTCTGATGGCAATCCACAAATTGGCACAAAGCAAGCACCCCATTCTAGACACGACTACGCCACCCGACTACGCCACACGACTACCCCACTACGCCATCCCAGATGGTTGTCCAACGCTCGACCACTTTTTACGTAGATGAGCTCTACTACGGACGTGCGCGTAGTGGTGCCAATAGATACTAAAAGTAAAGTTCACCCCGGGTCATCGGCCGAAGCCGCCCCAACACTTGACCTCGTGCGCCAACTGCAGTCACAGGTCTCGCATAGCCATTAGACCGTCGCCACATTCGATTCGATACATACTGTGGCAGCGTTGTACGTTAGCGAAAAAATTACATCGTAACCTTGGCTAAATAAAGTAACGTTATATACATATGATACTGATAGACATATGTATAGTGTCATCATCTGACAGCCGCGCCAATGTTTGCATGTTTAAGTAGCTTTGAAAACAGATCAAAAGCCAGAGGGATGAGGCGAGCACTATGTTGGTTTTTTCTTCTGCAACTTGAATGTACTGTGCGTAGTCTACATGATGGGCGGAGCAACAATTAACACCATCGGCGGGATATATCTTGCAACTCGTCGTTGGAATAAGTATGTATACAGATATTCCGCTGCCGGTGCTTGTTTTCAGTTTGCAGGGCATATAAACACACCCACACACCGCCACCACAACAGCCCGCCTGGAGCTGGCCTCCCAAGACGACGCCACTCTCGTAGCGGGGGCAGTACAATGAGCATTGATCTGCCTTCCAGCAACGGATCACATCCCGGAACTCCGCCTCCGGATCAGCACCGACCCCATCCCCGACTCCTCCCTCCCTAGACACGAGGCCTCGAAACAGATTAGCGATGACCTCTTCACATGGGTCATTGATGGCCACCTCGAACCTCTGGACCCCCCCCCCCCCCCCCCAAAGAAAGTGATGCCCCCGCCCCGCCCCCACCCCTCCCCCCGGCTCAAATCGCGGCCACTATCGTCGATGCTCTCCATCGACGTCATGCAAAACTCCCGGATCGCGCCCCGCACAACATGGCCCTCCTCACGGAGGAACTACAGTCCGCCGGCGTTGACCCCACCACGTACCCCGCCGAGCTCAAGCTCCGCGCCTGCCACACGGGTGAAACCAGCATACCACGCAAACCACTCTCCCACGAGCCATGAGCCATGCGGGTCGCCATATCGGTCACCTCCCCAATGGCTGTGATCTTCGCGACGCAGACCCGCCGCCTACGCCTCACCGTCGCAGGTGACCCCGACAACCCGAACGCCTACCGCATGTCCCCTCCCCCCTCCACCTATGACGGTTAATGGCCAGCCATCCCGCATACCCGCGTGGCTGCTCGGCGCGCTCGCTACCCGTGGAGTCGGACTCCGCTTCATTGACGTCTCCCTAGACGCGTACGGCGGCGGCACACTACACACGTTCACTCGCCCAGACAGCACCGACACCGAACGTGCCCTCTTTATCCGAGCGGCCAAGTCACGGCTCACGGGCTGGGCCGACGAAGACTCGGGCCGCACCACCAAAAAAGCAAAGCCCCCTGCCCACCGGCGCACCCCATGCGAGCGCCCCCCACCGCCTTCAAGCGGCCGAGGCCCATGCCGCGGCCCAGGCGGCGGCCGACGCCAATGCGAAAACCGTGGTCGTAGCCACGGCGCAGGCCACAACTCCCCCACACCTGAAGCCCGGCCTACATAGTCCACCGCTCGACACAACCCCGAGCCACCGCATGAACCCCTCGCGGACCCGACCGCCCGCATCCCCACCCAACCACAACGCGAACCCGCGGCAGCTAGGCAGCCCCATGGCGCCAGCCCCCCGCACAGCAGCCGTAGCCCCGCTCATCGCCAGAGGCGACTAGCCCACAAGCGCACACCGGCTGCGTCCCAATCTCCCTCAATAATGGCTAAAACCCCAACGTCTTCTCTCCCGGCCCGTACCCGGGCCTCAGAGGACCTCTCAGGCCGAGACAACTCCCCCGATGCCGACCTCCGCAAAGACCTTATCTCGGAGGCCGCCACCTTACTCACCACACGCTCCCCCGCCTCACCGCCAAGATCGCGGCCTTGGGCGCGGGCGGGCCGCTACACCCATCACACGCACTCCCTCCCTCCCTCACTCCCTCCCTAAGACCCCCCCCCCCCCCCCCACCCCCCGCGGGGGACGACCACATGACAGACGACCAACCACACTCCGGGGAGGACTACTCCGACCTCGAAGAAGGGGAAGACGAACCTGGGAGAGAGTCTATGTACGATGGCGACTGGCTCTGACTCCTCCGCCGCGCCTCACCCCCAGCCTACCTCTCCAGCCACAACCACCCGTACCGATGGCCACCGTCAGACCTCCAACACCGGCAAAACCGCCCTCAAGCACCTCCAGCGCCCACGAACAGGCCGCCTACCCCCATGAACAACCACCCCTCGGCGGGCACCCCGTGCTCCATGCTCGCCGACTCCACCACATGCAGCACTCCCATGAACAACAATTCCCCCACCTAACAACGGCCGCGATAGCGCCCGCTTTGGGATGTGCCCCCATGCACAAATACAATACCAAGAGCGGGCGCTCTGGCTGCCTTAGTCCAACTAGGTCTCCTTTGCGGGACACCCATACCATAGTCGGAGTGAACGGTAACGTGGCACCGCCCTAGCCCGACGCGTGCCTGAGCAGCGGGTCGATGCTACAACTAGCGGACCAATAACCAGCGGACTGCTTGGGGCTCTATGCCGGACTGGGCGCGGAAGACGGAGAAGCCGCGAAGCCGGTGAAAATAGACATGCGGGGCAGCCGATGGCTGCAGCGGAAGGAGGCGAGGATGGAAGCTCAAGAGGAAGGCCGGTAGCCGGAGCTGTACTGCACATCTGTGTACCTACTATGGTTCGAGCTGGCCGGCCCTAAGAACAACTCCGTTCGGTCGGCGGGAAGCAGCGAATTAGCATATTGTAACTCAATTTCAATTTCAATTTCAATTTACACCCACACACGCACACACACGCACGCACACACACACACACACACACACACACACACACACACACACACACACACACACACACACAAGTCTAGTGCTTTCTTCGTGCGTGTGGAGGTCCGTCTATGCCTTATATTCCTACTCTGATACATGGCGAATATAACACGGCGCGTTACATGCTGCGTACTTAACACGGAGTTCGATGATTAGAAGTCGTTGTAGTTTAGTACCTCGAATGGCAAAGTGATTTGGGGGGGGGGGGGGGGGTATCAATCAAACGCGTATATTGAAGGAGATCGCCTCCGCCTCTCCCTCCCCTCTCCTTGTGTCCAGCGTCTCCACGCAACTGCGTTCGTTGCCACCGCGTGAGGTGCAGTGCCGCAAATTGAAATTGAAATTGATTACAACTGCTAGTCTGCTGCGTCCTCTGGCCTAGACTGAGTTGTTCTTAGGATCTGCTATCTCTGACCATGGTAGGGAACACTAGGTGTAATTACATCTCAAGCTAACGGCCTTCCTCCAGTGTGCCCAAGCCCCTCCTCCTTCCTGCGGGCTGAAGCTAGGACAGTAGATTACAACTGCTAGTCCGCTGCGTCCTCTGGCCTAGACTGAGTTGTTCTTAGGATCTGCTATCTCTGACCATGGTAGGGAACACTAGGTGTAATTACAGCTCAAGCTAACGGCCTTCCTCCAGTGTGCCCAAGCCCCTCCTCCTTCCTGCGGGCTGAAGCTAGGACAGTAGCGGCCCCCTGCTGTCCCTACCTAAGTCACTCGGGCCTATCCCATCCAGAGCTCAGCAGGCAAGCTTAGGCAGCCGAAGCGTCCCGCATGCAGCTACCAAGGTGAGATGGGGGAAGGGGGCTGACCGGAATAGTATGTGGGGCTCAATATTTATCCACCGCTGAGCCGGCTGGTATGCGTTGGTGGGGGCTGCGGTGCCCTCCGACATGTAATTGGGTAGGTGTTGTCTGTGATGGTTGTGCGAATCGGTGGTGTGTGTTATGTGTGTGTGGTGAATTTCTGGGTGTGTGTTGGTGTATGAGCTGCACCGGGCACATGGTTAGCGGTGGGCGGTGTTCTTGAGTTAGCTGGCTTGGTTGTTGCTGCAGTGGCTCGCTCAGCAACTTACTGATGCGAGCTGTTGGACGGGTGGGCTGCATCATCGTATGTTATCCACTCGCTATCTAAGCTGCGGGTGCCTGAGGGGCGTGGCTTGCTCTTGCTGCGGTTGCGGGTGGCGCCGTCCGAGCGGCTGCGGCCCCTGAGCTGCTTCTTCTTAATTTTCGTTGATGCGGCTGTCTTGCCTTTGCCTGTTGGGGTGGGCTGGCTGGGGTGACGTTCTAGCTTGATAAAGAGGCGCTGTGGGTTGCGCGGTTGGTGGGACTCCGCTATGAAGCTGGCCAGGTTGGCGGCTATTGTGGGTTGGCTGGCAGGAGAGGACTGTGAAAGCAGCTCTGTGGCTGCGGTGGTGAGGTGGTGTAGTTATGCCAGTCTCTCTGTGGTGCCATTGCGTGTGCCCTCCCGGAATGTGCGGTGCACTGTTGAGCGCTGGGGGGAATCGAGGGATATGTCAGCCGGACCTGGTGTCTCTGCTGCCGCGCCCTGGGTGGTGTCCACCTCCATGGCGCTGTCGTTCTCCTCGTAGGTGAGTTCCAGTTCCTCCTCGTCGTCCGCCTGTGCTCTAGGCATGGCAGTTGCCGCTGGGTCCGTGGTGGTAGGTGCAGGGGCTGGGTGAGCTGCTCCGGGGGCGCGCTCTGTTGCTGCTCCGCGCTGGTCGATGGCTGCCACTGCGTCTGCGACCGCTCCGCGCCTCGGTGGTACGTGCTCAAGCCCGGGGGGGGGGGGGGGGGGGGGGCGTCGCGGATCTGGGGTGCGATCTGGGTTGCTGGGGTCGCTAGAAGTGGCAGTTGGATTGGGTCTGCGGGTGGTGGGGCTGGCGATGTGTCGGCAAGGCGCCTCTCGGTTGGTGCCGGGGCTGGGCGCGGCCTTGATCTTCCCGCACGCTGTCGACACTATATATCTTGCGCCACTGGTATGTTATGTCGGTGCTGCGGGTAACACCGATGATGTTGTGGTGGTGGGCGGTCAGCTGCAGGGTGAGGGTGTAGATTGGGCGTCCGGTGGCCTCGCAGGGCGAGGGATGCTAGGGCGGTCTTCCGGGCCTTCTTTCGCAGGCCTATCGCTGTGCGTTGGATCTGGTTGTGACCCGTGTTGCCTCCCAGTTCCCCCGCCTCCCGGATCGTCTGGCTGTAGGTAGGGGTGGATGAGCAGCTCCGAGGGGTCGAACTCGGACTCTGTGAGGTAGATGACGATGGTGCGGAGGCGTATCGCCCGCAGTAGCGCGACATGGGAGGTGAAGGCCACTGCCAGGCGCAGGGTGTCCGCGAACCCCTCGTCTTCTTTGCTGAGGGAGATGGCGCAGAGGTTGTCGTCTCCCACGCGAAGCAGTGTCGGGTCGTTGTGGTGGAGGTACATCTCGACGCCGGCAACTGTCACGGTGTCCGTCAGCCACTGCGCGTGTTGCAGCTCCGGAGGTGTGTTGATGCGCTGGCTGATGATAGCTGCGATGGCCTCCGCCAACTGCTCCACCGTAAGCAACTCTTGGTTGGCCAGGGGGCCGGTGCAGATCGCTATGGCCGTCAGGGCGCATCGGAAGAACTGTTTGGATAGCGCCGGGGGCAATACTCCTGGGAGTGGGGTGGTTGGCTGGTCCTCTCGGTCCTCGCTGTATTCTACCGTGACTTGGATCACTACTCGGCCATGCGTCTGGTCGCCAAACGGAAGCGCCAGTACTGCGTCGCGGCACACTGGAGTAGGCGCGCCGCTTCAGGATCGAGGAGCTCGAGGCGCACCGAGTCGGCTGAGCGGCGGGGTTTCCTTACCTCGCGGACCTCCAGGAGGGCCAGCAGTGTTTGGGTCTGGGGGCAGATGACGGCGTCGTCCGCGTCTGTGTTGGCCTCGTATTCGGCCCAGGCTCTCACTCCAGCGAGTGCCATGACGCCTGCTGGTGTCGCCGCCGGTTGGTCTGTCGTCGCTTCGCTCGGCTTGGGTTGGTCGTACGCTGGGAGAAGGCCCTCCGCCAGGCGCAGCCACATGTCGGCCTCCGTGAGGCCTCTGAACGAGGGGGAGCGAAGCCACACCTGGTGTACCGGCCGCTCGATGTCGTCGAGGTGTGGAGCTCCGAGCATGCGGGTGGAGCAGCGGCGGCCTTGGCGGTCGAGGATCGCTGTGCCCTCTCCTGTCCATTGGGTATGTAGAACGCTCACGGCTGTTTCTCTGCGGGCCAGTCGCAAGATGACGGACCCGGTGGTGGTGAGGAGCCTAATGCCGCTTGGTGCAGCGAGGTCGGCGGCGGTGGGTTTGGGGGGACGGCGAGTCACTATTCTGACGTCTACTGGTAGTATTTGAACTCCAATTTTGGGGCTGAGGGTGCGGATCAGGTTCGTCACAGTCCGGCCGCGCGACTCCTCGTCCATAGCCTGGTGCTGGGCCACCGGATCGCCGAACATTAGGGCCACATGGGGGGCATCGTCCGTGCCGGCGGGGAGGCCGGTGAGATGTAGGTGGGATGGGTGTTGTAGCACGCGTATGTGGCGGCGGGTTGCTGGTGGGAGTTGGGTGCCTGCGATTTTTTTTGCAGTTACGACCGTGTGGATCGCTGTCTGTTGTACTTTGGCGCCCCGCAGCGCGGCCAGAAAGGTGCCGGACCCGGCGTCCTGTTGCTCCTCAGCTCTGTCTGTGTCTATGCTGGCAGTGGTGGTGTCCTCCTGGAGGGCCTGCTCTTCATGCACGCCACAGTGGGCGCAGGCCGGCAATTGGCATGGTGGTGGGTCGTCTGGTCGTCGGACGGTCCACCGTTTCGCAGGAGGATCACGCTACCAGTACCAGTAGCCGCGCCGGCTCGCCCGGATATAGTACATACGCAGTACTTCGGCCGTTGTTAAGGGCCGGCTGGAAAGTGAGAAGTCCAGTGCCGCACCTAGGGCTCGAACGAGCTCTCGCACACCCTAAGGTTTGTGTGGCCTAGGTTACGTGGTGATAGAGTTTCCATACTCTGACCACTTGACCTAACCATAAATTGCTGAAATTGAAATCGAAATTGATTAAAACTGCTAATTAGTTGCGTCCACTAGCCCAGACTGAGTTGTTCCTAGGGCATGCTATCTCTAACCATGGTAGGGAACACAGGTGTAATTACAGCTCAAACTACCGGCTGTCCTCTTGTGTGTCCAAGCCCCTCCTCCCTCCATCGGGCTGTAGCTAGGACAACAGCGGCCCCCCTGGTCTCCCTACCTAAGTCATGCCTATCCCATCTAGAGCTCAGCAGGTAAGCTTAGGCAGCCAAAGCGTCCCGCCTACAGCTACTAAAATGAGATGGGGGAAGGGGACTGACCGGAGTAGCTAAGTGTTGCTCAGTATTTATCCACCGCTGAGCCGGCTAGCAGAGCTAGTGGGGGCTGCGGTGCCCTCCTTCATTGGAGTAAGTAGGTGTTGTATGTGGCGGACTTGTGGAAATCAGCGACGGGGATGTCCCGTGTTTCGGGCGGTGTTGTCATGATGGTGTGATATCATAGTAGCTGCACCGGTCACGGGGGTTAGTATTGGCCGGTGTTATTCTTGAGTCAGCTGGCCTGCTTGTCGCTGCGGTGGATCGCGCTGCAGCTACTGATGCAAACTTCCAGATGGTTGGGCTGATTCGTCGTATGTTTCCCATTCGTTGTCGGAGTCGCGAGTGCCAGAGAGGCGCGGCTTGCTCCTGCTGCGGTTGCGGGTGGCGCCGCCCGAGCGGCTACGACCCATGGGCTGCTTCTTCTTGTGCTACTTGGCAGATGCGGCTGCCTTGCCCTTGCCTGCTAGGAGGGGCTGGCGGGGGTGGTGTTCGAGCCGGATCGAATGGCGCTGTTGGTTACGCAGTCGATGTGACTCCGCTGTGAGTCTGGCTAGTTCGGCCGCGAGTGCAGGCTGAGTGGCTGACTGGCTAGGAGGACAAGGCGAGCAGCTCTGTGGTTGCGGTGGTGAGGTGCTGAAGCTCGACCAGTCGTTTTGTGGTGCCTTCAGATGTGCCTTCGCGGAATGTGAGTTGCGCTATTGAGCGTTTTGGGGAGTCGAGGGTAATGTCAGCCAGACCTTGTGCCTCCGCTGCTCCGCGCTGGGCGGTGTCCACATCCATGGTGTTGTCGTTCTCCTCGTAGTTCAGTTTAAGCTCATCCTCGTCTTTCGCCTGCACTCCGGTCATGGCGGTTGCCGCTAGAGCTATGGTTGTAGGTGCAGGGGCTGGGTGGGGTGCTCCGGGGGCGTGCTCCGTTGCTGTTCGGCACTGGTCGATGGCTGCGACGAGATTAGTGACCGCCCCTCGCCTCTTTATCATGTGCTCGAACCCAGGGGGGGAATGTCGTGGACCTGAGGTTCGGCATGGGCTGTTGGGTCGCTGTTAGTGTCAGGTGGGCTAGGCCGGCTGGTGGTGGTGTTGGCGTAATGCCCGCAGGTCGCCCCTCGGCCAATACTTGAGCTGGCGCGGCCTTGATCTTCCCGCTCGCTTTCGAGACTGTCTTACGCCATTGCTCTGTTATTTCAGTTGCGCCGGTGCCACCGATGATTGTGTGGTGATGGGCGGACCGGTGCAGGGTGAGAGTGTAGACTGGGCTTCGTTCGGCCCGGAGGGCGAGGGATGCTGGAGGGGTATTTCGAGCCTTCTTACGCAAGCCCATCGCTGTGCATCGGAGCTGGTTGTGGCCAGTGTTGCCGCCGAGTTCTCCTGCCTCCCGGACCGTCTGGCTAAAGGGGTGTATGAGTAATTCCGAGGGATCGAACTCGGGCTCCGTGAGGTAGATGACGATGGTTCGGAGGCGTACCGCCCGCAGTAGTGCGATAGGGGAGGTGAGGGCCACAGCCACCCGTGGGGTGTCCGCGAACTCCTCGTCCTTTTTGCCGAGTGAGATATCGTCTCCCACGGACAGCAGTTTCGGCTCGGTGTGGTATTGCTGCATCTCGACGCCAGCAGCCATCATGGTGTCCGTCAGTCGTGCTGCAAATCCGGGGGCGTGTTGATGCGCTGGCCGATGGTGGCTGCGATGGCCTCTGCTAGATGCTCGACCGCCGGCAACTCCAGGTTGGCTAGGGGGCCGGTGCAGATCGCTCTAGCCGTCAGCGCGCATCGGAAGAACTGCTTGGGCAGTTTCGGGGGCAGCACTCCTTGGTGAGAAGTGGTTGGCGGGTCCTCACGCTCTTCGCTGTGTTCGACGGTGACCTGGATCAACGCTCGGCCATGCGTCTGGTTGCCAAACGGCAGCGCCAGTACGGCGTCGCGGCACACAACCTGTAGTAGGCGCGCCGCTTAAGGATCATAGAGTTCGAGTCGCACCGAGTCGGCCGAGCGGCGGGCCTTCCACACGTCGCGGACCTCCAGGAGGGCTAATAGGGTGCGGGTCGGGGGGCAGATAACGGCGTCGTCTGCGTCTGGGTCGGCCTCGTACTCGGCCCATGCTCTCACGCCGGCGCGTGCCATGTTGTCTGCTGGCGTTGCCGCCGATTGGTCTACCGCCACTTTGCCAGGTTGGGGTTTAGCCACACCTGGTGTACCGGTCGCTCGATGTCGTCGAGGTGCGGCGCTCCGAGCAGGCGAGTAGAGCCGCGACGGCCCTGGCGGTCGAGGATCGATGTGCCCTCTCCTGTCCATTGGGTTTGCAAAACGCTAGCGGCCGTTTCTCGGCGGGCCAGTCGCAATATAACGGACCTAGTGGTAGTGGGGAGCCTGGTGCCACTCGATCCGGTTGGGTCAGCGGCGGTGGGTTTGAGGGGGCGGCGAGTCGCCACCCGGACGTATGCTGGTAAGATTTGGACTCCGATTTCGGGGCTGAGGTTGCGGATCATATTCGTCACAGTCCGGCCGCGCGACTCTTCGTCCATAGCTTGATGTTGGGCCACCAGGTCGCCGAACAGTAAAGCCACGTGGGTGGCATCGTCCGTACCGGCGGGGAGGCCGGTTAGGATTAGGTGGGATGGGCGTTGCAGTACGCGCATGTGGCGGCGGGTTGCTGGTGGAGTTGGGTGCCTGCGACATTTTTGGTAGTTGCGACCGTGTGGATCGCGGTCTGTTGTACTTTGCCGCCCCGCAGCGCGGCCAGAAAAGTGCCGGCCCCGGCGACCTGTTGCTCCTCATATCTGTCGGTGTCCATGATGGTTGTGGTGGTGTCCTCCTGGAGGGCCTACTCTTCACGCCACTGTGGGCGCATGCCGGCAGTTAGCTTGGTGGTGGGTCGTCCGGTCGTCGGACGCTCCACCGTTTCGCAGGAGCATCACACTACCAATACCAGTAGGCGCGCCAGCTCGCTCGGATTTAGTACATACGCAGTACTTCGGCCGGTGTTAAGGGCCGGCGGGAAAGTACCTAAACATATGGATACCACATTTATAGCCCAAGAACGCACCACTTCGGCATGTGGCGCCACGAGCCCCGCATGAATTCAACCGGGGACCTCATTCTTATTGTGCACTGCATATGTAGTACCCACATAAGGTGACTATGAGAGGTGGTCATGATATCGAGACCCTACTACCACGCAGCCCAAGGAAGAGAGACCCTAATTTGTGCTAGGGTTATTCGGTCGAGCCCAAGGCGCGTCACCGCATCCCACTTTTGAGCGCGGTACTCGCTCATCCCGGGATAATCGCTAGTACATTATTGTTCGCTAGATTCGCACGCGCTACACCTACGTAGCATGTTTGCAGTATTGCTCACGGGTGTGCGACATCCCAGTAGGCCGCCAGGCTGGCATCGCGACCTTTTGATTTGTAATTATGAACCAGTGCTTAAAACTAGCAGTGCTTGTCTAGGAAGTGTCATGCTGGGCATAGGTATAAACCCACTGCCGGCAACCCGCGAGTGGCAATGAATGGAGGTGAGTGATTTGTTGAGGGGGTTAGACTATTAGATACATGAGCTAGCAGCAAAAGCCGATCATGAAATCACCCGAAAAGGCAATAGGACACATTCACTACAACAATGGCGAGGTGATAGCAACACCAAAAGAGGGTGCGGAATGAGCACGGGCAGACGCATCATACTTGGCCGTCTGCACTCCGGCGGAGTGAATGCCGCCCAAGATACCATGCACGCAAGCATGAACTCCCTGCAACAACCCCCGCCGCGTGCGCGACAGGTGATGGCGGAACTCAACAGGCTGCCTGGTGACAAAGTTCCGAAGAGCCTGGACGGACTGACCGCGAAGGAAGCATGAAGTCGCGGCGGAAGGACCGCCAAGGAAGTTGCGCACATCAAGCAACACTGCGAAGATGTAGACCACCGTCAAAGGGGATTTCCGAGGCGGCCGCGGTCCTCAACCTCAAAAGGGTAGAAACCCACGGCGTTCCTGAAACGCGAAAACGCGCTTTTTGTACGTCATTGTAACACCACACCACCTATCATCGGTGTTTGGCTACCACACGACCTCAGAGCTTGCCCAAAACCCTTGTGGACCTCTTGCGTGACATGTACGGGTCAATGCGCGCCGGCACATGCGGGCGAAGTGGCGTGTGGGGCGCTCGGGAGGCGGCGGTGTGGGTAGGTCGGTGGAAATGTGGGTGTGCGTACGCGGCGGCATGGCGATGGCGGCGGCGCGGTACCAAAAGCATACCTATCGCAGTCCCCATGCCCGACGACGAGCCACACCCACAACAACCGGCCGTGGAAGCGGGGAAGTGGGGCATGTTTGGTAGCCGTCGGCGAGTGGAGAGGCGGAGCAGCGCCATAAAGCAGCGGAGCTGCGATTGCCCATCCACAAAATGCGAGCGAGCGAGCTGCGGTGGCGAGGACACAGCAGGCAGCAGCGGAGAGCGTCTCGCTTCGCAGCATCGTTGACATGCTCAACAAGCGTGTTGATAAGCTGGACAAGAACGTCGAGTCGCTACTAGCATATCTAGCTTGGCGGCGGAGCGGGTGCGCTCCCGGGCTAAGGACGACACGGCTATAAAGGAGCGTCGCCGCCGCCGCCGTGCATGCGGAGGCTGCGAAGGGGGGAAAGACATGAGCGAAGGGGGGCGCACCATCTGCGGGTGCACCGACATCAATAGGTGAACTACCATATGCCGATGGTGCATCTGGCGCCGGTACAGAGAGCTTGCCAATGGCAAGGGGGTAGGTGTCGTGCGACTGTCGAATGACATCAAAGGTTTCCTTCAAGAGAATGCCAGTATTGGGCGCTTCATGTGGCCCATGCACCAGGAGCAGGATTTCCGAGTTGATCGCGCCGGCCGCATAGTGCTTGCCGTAATAAAGCAGTGACATGACATAGAGGAGGGGGTAATCCCGCATATAGCTGTTGCAACATCAGGCTGAAACAACAAAAACAGCGGGCAGGGCATTGCCGTGGCACGTTGGCAACCCGCGACATACACAGTCGCGGAATGGTGTTTGAACATCGTCAATTGACTGCCGTCGATGCCAACGTCATGATGAGGTTGGCCGGGTCACCAGTCGCTCAATCAGTAGCCTCCATCAAGGCTATGCCAAAGTCGGAGTTTAGGAAAGCATTCTTCGACAAATCCTCGCGGTATGGCTGTTTCGCGGCAGAGTCGGGGCGCCGCAACATCCGCCCGAAAATCGAATAAGTCGTAGTATATGCCGTCGGGCTCCAGAATGGTCACTCGGTTCTTGCGAATAAATACGAATGGAGGGGTATTTGCAGTTCGGGCAGATTGCGACGCCAACCTTGTCTGCGCATATGGAGCAGTATCATGAAGTTCAGCGGAACGTCGATACCGCTATGCGTATGATAATGTGATGCGCGTGGAGTAATGCCTCTATGAGCAACAAACACATGGGGAGGGGGGGGGGGGGGAGAGAGAACGCACCACTCTCTTGCAACTTCCAACGGCCATCTTCTGTTGAGAAGCTATACTCCTCGTCGAACAACGCCATCTCGCACGGAGGGGGGTAGACATGTTGCCCGCAGCTGCGTTAGTAATGTCTCTCGAATAGAGAAATGTCGGGACTGATGCCCAACGCCTTCAGCGAGGCCGCCTCCGTTTTTGGAAACCTCGCGTTGCCCAACGCAACCTGCAAAATATGCAGTATCTCCTCATATGCTGCCGTAGGCAGCTCGTAGGCCACCTTGATGCCAAACATGTCGACGAGCACAACCCCAATGCTCGAACGCTTCGGGGCTTACCCAACAACGCGTGAGAGAAGCAGTCCGGCAGATCGCCGTGGCGCTTGTCATCCTCGGTATCATGCTCAGGCTCGCCGCCACTACCCTCAGAAGGGCACACAACAACACCACAATTAACGTGTTGACAAGCTGGACAAGAACGTCCAGTCACTACCAGTCCAGCTTGAGGCGGAGGGGGTGCGCTCCCGGGCTAAGAAAGAGGTTGTAAAGTATATTCGCGCGGCCGCCGTAAATGCGGAGGCTTCGCATGCGAAAAGCTCGCAAAGGCTGTAACTTAACGCAACTCTGCCAAGGCAGCCGTTCGGCGAGCAAAGAGAGAGTTTACTAGCGGCAGCGAGGCTTCGAATCGGGCGGGAGCAAAAGCTCGGGCCGCCATTAAGGAGCGGAAGCTGCTGCGAGCCAGTGCGTGGTGACAGCAAGGAGGACATGCGGACCTATCGATTGGGGCCGTTCGGCCAGTGTCACATATGCCGGCTGGCTTCATGTGCATCGAGCCAGAGGACATGATGACCGGGGACACCATGCATGCATGCATTCAGATATGTCCGCATGTGGCGTGGCACACCGTGCACAAGCGGTGCAAGGACACGGAGACAGTGCATGGGGCAATGGATGCGATGGAGCTCATCGGGCTACCAAGCATAGAGGTGAAGGTGCAGAGTAGGAAGGGCAGGGCCATCACCAAGGCAGATATCCTTGCCCTCAGCGGGCATGAGGTGCAAAAGATGCTGGAGGGCCGCTGGAAGTTGGGCCAGCTTATGCTACATGTGTGGAAGTTGGGCCAGCTTATGCTTGACGCCATGATCCCTGCGTCACATGCTGCCAGAGTCAAGATTCTAGCGGTACCTTCCAAGGGCAGATGCAAGTCCTACTCGGAAATGATGAGTGTATAGCGTCGTGATGATGAGTGATATGCGCCTGATGCAGTTTATTACGAGTACGTCACGGAATGACTACATACGAGTGTCATACTACTGGTAAGATTACATGATGAGTACATGGTATTCCAATATAATTACTACGAAATCGGGCGGGAACCTAGTGGTGTGGGAGAAGTACGACGGCATGTCAGCAACATTGATTGCATACCCTGGCGGCCTCACGGCTGACAGGCTGGCAGCATCCAAGAAGCTGCGGACAGCTACGGAGATGTTCTTCGCAGTCTTCCAGGACATCGCGACAGCAAAGGACATCACTGCGTACATGCATGAAGTTGCATGGCACTTCCCCCGATGGATGGAACTACATGGCATTTGACGCGCTCAGTGCACGGAACACTGCAACATGGAGATCAAGGAGGGCTTCAGTAAGGACAGCTCCCACCCGCCTCAGTGCCTTCTCAAGACCGGAAATTGAAATTGAGATTGATTACAACGTGCTAGTATGCGACTCTCCACCTACCGTCCAGACTGAGTTGCTCTTAGGGCATGCCATCTCTAACCATAGTAGGGAACACATATGGCGTAATTACAGCTCCGGCTTCCGGCCATCCACTTTCGTTTCCAAGCCCCGCCTCCTTCCATCACGTGATCACTAGCTGTGTTACTTTCGGATAACTACGGGTAGTCGCCAGTACGAGCGACTACCGCTAATTGGCAGTACGGGGAGTACGAATGCAGTACTCGCCCTACCCCCGAAAAGGTTTTCCTGTACATTGGCAATGCACCGGCACCGCGCAATCTTCGGTCGTCGTGCGTCTTGGCTCCACCTGCCGCCATCGCTGAAAATATCCCGCATGTCGCGGCGCTGATTGCCCCACCACGCCGGTTGTGGCGGTCCGCCGGCCTCGGCCGCGGTCCGCCGATGCTGCCTCCATCTCGCCCGCCTGAGCTCTTGCGGTAAGATCCCCAAGGGGGTCTGGAGGGGGGAAGGCGGGCACCAACCCCCCCCCCCTTCGTCCGCGTGTCGTCGCTCCGTGGTCGGCAGGCCGGTCCTGCTCGCCCGCGCGCCGGTCGCCTCCGCAGCACGGCTCGTCACTGTAGCCGCCCGTCCATGGTCAGACCAAGCTGACCGCCAGCTGACTCCTCCCGCTGCATGGCCGCGACTCCCTCAGGGCACTCCGGCTCCTCTCTCCTGGCCCCTGAGTTGCTGCCACGCCCGGCCTCTCCATCCGCCCCTACGAACGCCCGTCCCGCCTTTAAGTGCCGGGCTCCTGTCTCCTCGCGCTCGCCGCCCTCGCCCGTTCTCACGGGACGGCTGAGGGTTTCCCGGGTGTTCCGAACGGGTCGGCCGCAGGGCGCCGCCGAACACTCCGCCGTACTAGGCCGGGATTCAAGTGATTCATATGTGGAACACATACGGGTGGGGGGTACGCTTGATCTTCAGCATGTCGGTCGCGGGTCGTATCGAGGTACGATAACACGATTTATTTCAAACAGCCCTCGCGAGTAGGCTGCCCCCTTCCGAGTCGTACAGTCCCCCCCTCCCCACCCGTAGGCGGATCTCGGAGAGGCCGACGCAAGGCCGAGGTCGTACATGAATATTTTTAAGCAGCCCCCCGTACAGGGCTGCTGCCTGGCGGCGCCAGCAGGCGCTACCATGACTGCGAGTATTATTTCAAAAGCCCCCCGTAGGGCTCCCCGATCGTCGCATGATCCAAGGGCCCGCCACAACCGGCCACCCCGCTCAGCCCCCTGCCGCACCCAGCCGGATACGGGTCTTAGGGGATGCCAACGCTCACCACGTGGAGGTGGGGGTGGTGCCGCCGGGCCTGCCGCACCCAGGATCCTCCGCTCCTGGTGGGCCGCTGCCTCGCGGCGGGCGCCCAAGACCGGCAAGGTGACGCTCTGCAAGATTGGCCAAGTCATGAAGCGCAGCACCTTGACGGCGCACCACCATGACATGCATGGACCGGCCCATCATGCACAGCCCCACCTGTCCAAGGCAAAAAGCAGATGCCATAAACTAAGGAAGAGATTGCAGAGAAAGCGGCAAAGCGAAGGAAAATGTGGATGCATTATTTACATCTAGTGAGCGTGTCCCTTCCCCTTCCCCTTCTCGCCCTTACTGGATTTACCATAGATAACCGTGTAACGTGAGCGGCGGCGGGTGCTCGGCTCACCCCCCTCCCCCCTCAGCCCCCCCCCCCTCACCGATGTTGTCCGCCTCGCCTCCCGCCTGCATCGCTGCTTCATGCGCCGCCTTCCACTGCATGCCGTACTTCTTCACATATGGCCCGCAGTTTGCCGCATCTCAGCTGTCAATGATGTCGTACCTTTCAGGGCTGCGCCGATGTGGGCTGCTTGGCGATGAATAGTTGCCTCCGCCGGTATTGTCTGAGGTACCCGCTGACTCTCGCTCCATGAGCTCTTGACGCTGCTTAGCGCGCAGCTTCCGAGCGCGCTCGCGCAGCTCGCGCGCTCGCCTTGAGCGCACAGTCTAGTCTCCCGTCTGCCTCGCTTTCGCCCCGTGGCCCCTCCCACCGGAATACATAGCCACCTATCTGTCCGGGAAGGGGTGGCGGGATGGGTGCGCTATTTAAATATACAGTCCCAACCCAACACATAGAGCGTCGCTGTCGTCCATCAGGCCCACGAGGTGCATGAAATGCGCCTCGCACAGCGCATGCAGCTCGCGCATTGCGTGTGCTTTGGGATCATCAAAGGTAGGGAGGAGGGGCCATACCTTTGGATCACTTGTGTCCGCTCAGTAGCTGCAGGTCGGTGTCCTCTTTCGCTGCCACCATTCCGGTGTGGAGGTGTACATTCCCCTTCACTGCCTTCAGCTTGCTGCCATGGCCCCGGAATGGCCCTTCCTTGACTACTAGGGACAGACGGTACAACGTGAACACGATGTCCCCCGTGTCGGTCACCCTGACCCCACCGTGCGCTTCCCTCTTCACATGTTGCTCCGCGCGTGCATCAGCCCATGCCTTCTTCGCAAGCCGCCTGTGATTGCGAACCTTCAGTGGCCCACCGTGCACGTCCTTGAAGACGGCGATCGACTTGACTCCCTCGCGAAATGTGGTCGTGCATCTAGCCTTCTTGCTCCTGCGCTGGCTGTGACGCGGACATGGTGCGACATGTCCGGTCGTGCCTCGCAGAACGAGATGATAAAGTCCGCTGGCACGCCGCGAAAGGTCGTTGTCGCGAGCTTCAAGCCTTCCCGCATGTGGTGGCTGTTCAAAGCGGCCGTACATTGCCTCGGTCACAGCCGAGACCAGCGCCTCCTCGCCTAACACTGCCAGTCCGTCTACTGCGGTTGACTTGCCACACTGCCGGCAGAATTCGGAGGCGGCGGGCTGGTTGGCCAAAATGGCCAGAACGCACCGAGCGCAATTCTAGCGCCACGCCATGCCGTTGGGGGCATGCGTCGGCGCGACGGGTTTTCAGCCTCCTACCCCCTGTAGCATCGACGGACAGTGCGAGAGAACATCGGAGTAACTCAAAAATCCGCCACAATAACGACCTCAGCTTCCCCTCCCTCTAGCGATGTCGGGTCCGTGTCGGGTGGGATCGGTGCCGAGATGTCTCTGATTTTGTTTGGCGGGGGTGGGCGGCGGTGAGTGTTAGGGTTGCGCCTAGCGACCACCCTAGTACCACCACAAACCTGCGACGTTTTATGGCCAAGTAATCATATGTTGTACTGCTGATATTTCAGCACGCTTATTATTTACTGGTACAGCCACAACCAGGCGCCAGTAATATTCGTTCTATCATAAATACAGTACGCGCTACAACTCCTAAATCATCAGGATAGCGCTACTAGCTGCCTGTCCGCGGTGCCCAGTCGGACCGCTATAGGATAAATATCCAATGCCACTAGCATGTTGTAAGATATTACATTCTGCAACCAACTCAATTCGCGAAACGCTACAATTAAGAGCCATGTTTCACTAAGTACTGCCACGAGTACTTACACTGGTTTCGGCTTCCTGTTACGATCCATCTCCACCTGCCGACCCACCGCGACCTGCTCTCGCACGCACGACGATACATTCGCGATTTCGCTGGTCCTGCCGACCCTTGGTAACGATTTTGTACCCTTCAACCTTTATCCGAGTCGCGTGTCGCCATGGCATCGCACCGGAGCGCCCGTCAAGCCGGTTACCCTCCGGGTGGTCCACCCGCCGAGCAGTCTATGCGTCAAATTGTCGAGAAGAAGATGCTGGAAGCCCGCGTTGTGGCGCCAACCCAGAACATCTCTCACAAGCTCGCCGACGTTCATGACTTCCCATCAGTCAAGGCCTTTATGGAGAATGTCGACAAGGAGATTTCCGACCGCAACAAGCTTTGGTTGCATGAGACGGAGGCATGGCTCGGTCGCCAGTTCAAGACCGATTCTATCGCGGCTCACACCCACCAACTTGTGCTCAACAGCCATGAGCTTCAGGTTCACATTGTTATGGGCTGCGAGGTCCTGACTCACTTTGTCAACTATCAAGAATGGAAACAAGCTTTCTTCAAGGCCGCTTTCCCCAACGGCATTCAGACAACCGTCGGAGACTATGCGCGTAACATCTGCATCAAGCCAAGCGACCCCAAGATATCTACCTATTGCGCCGACTTGCAGCGCAAGCTACAAGCTGCATTTGCCTTGTTGCATGAACCTTGCGCTGTGCCTGAGTATCTGCAAGTGCAATGTATTTTGCAGGCGATTCCCAAGCGCGAGAGAGCCGGGGTACAGAAGATGGCTAACCACGCCATAGTATTGAGTGCGGCAACAAAGGCCACTCAATTTATGAATGCCGCCATGCGTCCGAGAAGGACGAAAAACAATTCAAAGCCAAAGTGGCAGCAAACAAGCTGGCCAATCAAGTCGGAAAAATCGACTGGCAAAAATGCTAATGGCAAAAATGCAAAACTGCATGCAATGCCAAAGTGGCAGCTACTTAGCTAGCCAAGCAAGTCGACAAGATCGACTTTACATAAAAACAAATGACGGTGTTGAGCGGAATGCCAACCTGTGCCTCTCAATGTAATTGAGACAATCGACATTGACTTGTCGCCGAGTCCATGCAAACATGCATGCACTGCTAAACTGCCTGCTCAGCCCTTGCATGAGATCGAGGATACAGATGTCGATATGGGTTGAGCATTGCGCTCCCGCGGCACTGAACCCCTCCGACTCACAACCTGAGCATGAAGCTCATGGGTGTTCCTGTGCTCAATCACACCTCGTTGCCGACATCGAGGACGAGACAGGGTGCAGAGAAATGTCGACAAAAATGTCAGACAAAAAGACGCATGCTAAACTGCATGCCAAACTGACTATCATGCAAAAGAGATCTCGAGTGCGCAGAATGCGTACCAAAAACAATAATCAAAAGAATGACACTGAAATTGACAAATATGCAAAACCAAATGCATGTCCAACTGACTATGTTTTGTTTGACCAAGCAGAATTCAAGAGACTGAATTATGCCTATGGTCCAGTCACTTTTGATGCATGTGCCTCAGCATATGATGCTGTCTGTTCAGATTATTACAGTGCTGAAAAGCCATTTCTGCAACAGGATATCAAAGGTAAAACTGTGTTCATCAATCCAGTGTATGATGACACATCCCTGCCTATCTTGTAGCATTTTGAGATGCAAAGACAAGAGTCACCTTTTGACACAAGAGGTATTATTGTTATGCCCAGATGGTCCTCACAATTAGGACAATCCTGGAAACCACTGTTTTCAAAATATAAGAAAATTCATAGCTACCCGCCTGGAACATATCTGTTTCACACACCCAGTTCAGCGACTGATACTGAACCTATGGGACCCACTGAGTGGTATGTTGATGTCTACCTGGCTGACTATATTGTTGAGGAACATTCAGCCCTGGCAATTAATGACGTGTTTACCACTGAGGAACTCAAAACCATGCTGGCTGAACAGCAAGGTCAAGAATATAAACCAAAAGCCACAAAGTCCCACCAGTCACGTATGATGACAGAAAAATGTTTTGTTACCAGCAAGTCTGATCATGACTTATTGCTGTTACACCCTAAATGTGCGGAATTTAATATAACACCTTCCGTACTGGTTGACAGCGGTGCTACTTTGAACTTTGCCAGCACCAAGTATGTCAAAGAAAATAAAATACCAACTACACCACTTCAAAATAAAGTAAGAGTTATTCTTGCTGGTGGTAGAATGATTCTCGCTTCACAAAAAAATCACCCTTGAATTAATTATCAACAATTACACAATACCCATTGACTTCACAGTCACACCGTTGCAAAATGATTTCAATCTGGTTTTAGGGATGCAATTCCTGAAACAACGCAACCCACATGTTGATTGGGAATCTGGTCAAATGACATTTTCCACAGGACTAAAAGTCCAATGCCAGACAGAGCCCCGCCAGGCTAATGTCAGAATGGTTCATGCTAATGCCATGGCCAGAGAGATTGCCAAGCATGACCCTGCCACAGTTAATTTCTGCGCCATTGTTAAACAATACAATGCCACCAGAGTGATGAGCTCGATATTGATGATGAGATAAGTACAATCGACACTGACCAGTTTGCAGCTTATACCGCTCAGATCAGAGACTTATTGCGGAAGCACAAACCAATATGCTCTCCGCTTGACAACCTTCCACAATTACGCCCTGGTCTTGATCATGAGATCCCTCTTGTTCACGATGCCCAAGTTCCTGCAGGAAAAATATACAGATTATCACCTGCAGAATTAGAGGAACTAAGAACACAACTGAATTCATTTCTTGAGAAACAGTTTATACATGACTCCTTCTCTCCATATGCAGCTCCAATTCTCTTCGCCCGCAAGGCCAATGGCGGTCTGCGCATGTGCATTGACTACCGTCAATTGAATAAGTACACCAA